>QOIQ02000009.1:0-240346 GCA_003313485.2 Penstemon barbatus | reverse complement strand
TATTCCTAAAAGAAAAAAGTATATTACTTAAGCGTAATAACGTTGCTCCTGCGATTTTATCGAAGTCGCATTACCAGCTTCAATATTTGCTTCATCGATAATTACTCTTCCTTCTCCAAGTTTCAATTTTTCGATTAAGAACTTCCCAATTTTTATCTAGGGTTTTTTTACCTACCTACCTCCCAATTCAATTTTCCTTTCACATGATAAAATGGGGATGACTTTCTAGGGTTTCAAATCCTTCCCTAATTTTTGCCCCTTAGATCATTCATTTTTAGGTGTTAGTTTTCAAATCTAAATGAGATGGGAGGGTTGATTCGAGGAGAATCGAATCAGAATTTCTTTGTTTGCCCGTTCCGACACGGGTCGGGCATTAATTCATTTTCTGTTGCCTGTGAAGCCTTCTCTGAACATTTCCTTCTCTAACGTGTCTCCTCTGTGTACAGTTTAATTTGGATTTTTTTCTTTTTTTTTTTGTATCAAATCTAAAATGGATCCTTCTGATTCTGATGTTGTTGAGATATCTCCTGACGGCCGTTATGTTCGGGTAATTTTTTTTTTAAATTTTTTTTTGTTTCGTGGATTTATTATTATATTAAAATGATGAGCTGGCTTGTTTGTTAAATCGCTGCGTTCTCAGAGATTTTTGCAAAGGTTGGACTTTTTCTGAGCTATGTTTATATATTAGAAAGTATTTTCCATTGCTTTCATTTAACTGTTTAAAGGTCGATTAATTAGTTGATTAGAGTGTTTATTCAGATGTTCTAGTTCTATCAATGGGTAGATGGTCATGGTTTAGCATTTTAGAATATTCTTTGATATTTGAAGATTTATCCATTTTGAATAGATGTTTTACAAAAATGGTTGTGCTATCACCATTTATGGAAAACAAATGTAGTAAAAAAAGAAGGTAGAAAAATGTGTGTGAAAAATTAATGATGCTAACAAGGCTCTGCATAGGGACAAAAATACAGTCTCATGATTCATTTTAAAGTGTAGTACTAGTAATGAATCCATACCTCTTGATTGTACATTTCCTTGGTTTATTTATTTCATCTATTTTCTTAATTGATTTGGCTTTAGTTTTATTACCTTTTTCCTTTTCTTCCTTCAGTATAATGAAATTCTGGGGAGAGGAGCATTCAAGAATGTGTACGCTTCTTTGACTATCTTCTGTTTTTTGCTTTTGCCTTTGTAAACTAGATCTTTCTCACGAATAAATAAGTTGAAAATGAAAATTACAATATGCATATCAAATTAACTTGTTCTATTTTCATCTTCAGTTACAAGGGTTTTGACGAAATTGACGGTATTGAAGTCGCTTGGAACCAAGTGAGTATTGAGGATGCACTGCAGTCACCTGAACATCTACAGAGGTTATATTCTGAAGTCCATTTGTTAAGGACATTAAAACACGAAAATATCCTTAGGTCATATGCCTCTTGGGTGGATGAGAAGAATAAAACTATTAATATGATTACTGAGTTGTTCACCTCGGGCAGCTTGAGGCAGTGAGTTTTCTCGCTCATTCTTATTATTTTGCTTTGTCATTCATATTTACCCATAAGAAAAGGTTAGTTATGCACTCTTTCCGGTTTAGGTATCGCAAGAAGCATAAGAGTGTTGATATAAAGGCTATCAAGAATTGGGCAAGACAGATTCTTCGTGGTTTAGAATATCTACACAATAACAATCCTCCTGTTATTCACAGAGATTTGAAATGTGACAATATCTTTGTTAATGGGAACCATGGAGAAGTTAAAATTGGGGACCTTGGATTGGCGGCAATAATGCAACAACCTACTGCCAGAAGTGTTATAGGTAATTGTTTTGCCACTTGAAAGACTTGTATTCTTCTATACGGTCACCATTGCCTCTATACTTTATTAACACTTGTTACTCTCAACAGGTACGCCCGAGTTCATGGCACCTGAACTTTACGAAGAGGAATATAATGAGCTTGTGGATATTTATTCTTTTGGGATGTGCATGATAGAATTGATTACTAGTGAATACCCATACAGTGAATGCAAAAATCAAGCACAAATTTACAAGAAAGTCACTTCAGTAAGTTGTACACCTTGTTTGGATATACTTTATATGCATATTTGTGCTAATGAAGTTATTAATTTTTTCATAAATAAATTGCAGGGCATAAAACCGGCTGCCTTAGGAAAAGTGAGGGACCCTGAAGTGAGGCAATTTATAGAAAATTGTTTGGTTCCGGCATCTCAGAGATTGAGTGCAACAGAGCTCTTGAAAGCTCCATTTCTTGCATCTGAGCTTACCAAGAATTACACTAGTGACACTCTGCAGTTCTCCGGTCTTACACCCAAATCAATAAACTCGATAAAATCGGAATCCTCATTTATGAATCTTTTTCCTGATTGCGACATGCTATCTGGCAGTACCCCTTTTGAAAGCATGCTTGTGACTCCTGATTCAGTAGTTGAACTTTGCAGATGTAATGAGAGAAACGAATTTACCTTGAAAGGCGAAAAGTGTGATGAGAACTCAATATCTATCACTTTGCGGATTGCCGACCTTTCTGGTACGTATATCTTTACTTTCACCACTTCAAGACATTGTTATTGATTGAAATTGTTACATTGATAGGTGACTTTATGACATTGAGACAATATTAGTAATTAAATTGTTGTATTCACAGGTCGTGTAAGGCATGTTCACTTTGAATTTTATCTTAATCATGACACGTCACTTTCAATTGCCGGTGAAATGGTTGAACAGCTTGATCTGTGGGAAGATGATGTTGCTTTTATAGCTGAGCTAATTGACGATTTAATTTCACAACGTATACCTTCATTGGAGGGTTCAAATGGCAATTGTGTTAAAGAAGCTACTGAACGAGGCATTCAGAAATATAGTAGCACCAGGGAGTCGTTGATGAGTGAAAGTATGAATAATTCGGATTGTGGGTCATGGATTACTGCATCTAATGATATAGTGAGTTCGAGTGTTTCTTCTTCTGTTTCTTTGACGGACAAATATAGTGAATTTTGCTATGATTTGAAGGTAGAACTTGATGCAATTGATTTGCTATATCAACAACGTTGCAATGAACTGATGAGGATAAGGCAGGCAGCAATTGAAAATGCGAAAAAGAAGTGGATGATGAAGAAAATTTCTGTTGTATAGATAGAGTTTGCTCTTTTGGAACTCAATTGATTTGTTTTTCTAATTTATATTGAAATTCACATTTAAAACAATGTGATTTGTATTCATGTTGGTATAGTGTTTTTGGAGAGATCTATATATAATAACCCTATATATATCCGTGTGTTGAAGATCTATATAATTTTCAAGAATGAATTTTCCTTCCCTGAATCAAGTGCGATGTGATTTCTACAATTACAGCAACTGTACATCATATCAGCCATTTGATTTGATCATCGAAAAACTGCTCCAAAATCAAAATAATAAATAACTAAATGACGACCCTTTAACAAAAAAGAAAAATACTTTTACCTTTTGAAACTCAAAATAAAATAAAAATATCCTCCTCCTCATCGATCTTCTTAATAATTGAAATTCAATTTGTTGAGTTACATGTGTCGAGTCGAGCTGAGCTGAGCTGAGCGACCTGGATGGAAGAAGAACTGAATTGAAATTGAAATTGGGGCTGGAAGGAAGAAACAAGCGAGAAGAAAATTCAATTTAGTCTTTCTAATACATCCACCGTATGAATGTATGAATGTATGAATGTATGTATGTATTTATGTATATATTAATATTTTCCGGTCTTTAATTTCCTAATACTAGTATTATACTATGTTGGAGTAGGATCGTTTGAATAATTTTTCTTTAATGAACCAGACAATTATCAAAAACCCGGCCGGTCTAAAAATGTTCTTTTTTTTTTTTTTTAATAATTGGTCTAAAAATGTTTTAAAGGAAAGGGATTCTAACATATATAGGATCTTTTAGGATGGAATTATGACTAATCTAATCTAATTAAACATGGATTTAATGGAAATATAAATCGAAGACCATACTCAAAATTATTAGTATTACTTAATTATTTGCCTAAACAAATTAATTGAAAATATATATGTATGTCTTCTAGTTGTATATTACATGATGATGATGATGACATATATATATATATATATATATATATATATATATATATATATATATATATATATATATATATATATATATATATATATATATACCATATATCATCATCATGTAGCATGTCTTTATTAATCTATACTATTTCTTGAGACACATACATTCATGTTCATGTACGTACTCTTTTCTTATGCACCTAGACTTGTCCATTATTTAATTATATAAAAAAAAAGAGGACTTGTCCATTATTAATAATGTAGTTAGACTTAGTTGTAGACAGTATAATGATATTTTCGAAAAATCCATCCCTTCCCATAGGAGTAGTATTTTAAATGAAAAATGGGAAATGTCCTGACACTGACACATTCATGATTATTTGTTTATTTATATATATATATATATATATATATATATATATATATATATATATATATGTACTTAGTTATTATTGATTAGTTTTTGGACAAATATATATATATATATATAAATGAAATGATACCCAATATCTTATCATATTACTAAAAAGGGTGTTGTTGCCACGTCGTGTCCTCCATGGATTCAGGAAAAATGGATCTTTGACAAGTCAAAGAGCTTTTCTTTGGAATTGAAAACTTTTATTTCCCTTTAAATTACTAATAATTATGTGATTGAAAATCCTAAAATTGAATACTCGTATAAATTAATTTAATAAGTTATGAATGGTAATTACCACCTTATACACCATATCTATATATATATATAATAATAATTCTATGTTTTGGCAAATGTAAATTTAGAAATTATGTGGTCCTAACATATAAATATAGCCTTGTAGAGTGAGTCCATTAATTGAAACCAAATTATAGTAATATATATATATAGGATTGAATTATGGGATTGGAGGCAGAGCGAAACACCTATTCTTTCTATGGACTATTTATTCATTACAAAAAATAACTAATTTTAGTTCCTAATATTAGAGGATCATGTCATATTGAATTAAGATATTAACCTATCGTAAAATTTCTCCTTCATGTAATGTATATATTAATGAATGAATTAAGTTAGGTCCGTCCAAATCCTGAATATTCTCCAAATAAAAAAAGTGTGAAATACAAAACATTATGTTTTGTATAACTATAAAAAATTCACGCGTTATTTTTACTAGTAAAAACCTCCATGTGCTAAAAAAAAAAAACTCAGAAGTCGAAAATGACAATTATACTCCCACTAAAAGATGCAAAAACACCCCTTCTAACCTAAAAATTATCAATAACCCCCATGTTCACTATTAAAAATTGACAAAAACCTCCCTATAATTTATGAAGGAATATCAAATGAATTTTTATATATATATATATAGAAACTGAAATCTGATTTTCTCTATTGCTATGAATTAATTCTTCTACCTAGAATGTATATATATATATATAGAATATAATCGAAGTTACTCAAAGATGTTGACAAAATTGATTCACATGTTTTATTATTCAAAATGATAAAAATCAAGTGGTAGAAGCAACAAGGAAGAATTTGACCATATATACATATATGCCCAATGCCCCGCCCCATCTTCTTAATTGTCTTCTACACGTACAATTCAATTAATCGTTTGAGTAGTAAATGTGAATTGAATTGAATGGTAGAAACTGCGGCACATGCATTTATTTATATGTCAACACCAATAAACAAGAAAAAAAAACAACTCATCAAATCATACATTATTATTATTATTATTATTATAATAGAACTCTTCTTATTTACTACTATCTATTCCAAAACCAAACTCTTTCATCATTTTCATTTTCTCATCTACGTACCAAATGAAGTGACCTTTCTATTTCATTTCAGATTCCTTCCAAATAAATTACCTCAAGATTCAGATTCACCTCAAATATTCTTCCAAGGAGAAAATTAATTAATTAATTAATCAATGGCAATGGAAGAAGAATCTTCAGATGTTCAAATCACATCCCCTCTCTGTAAGTATTCTGTTTCTTAACAAGAAATTAAAGAATATATATATATGTATGTATAGTTTGTGAATTTGTTGAGTATGTGCAGTATGGAAAGATGATCACAGCCCTTCATCCAGTTCTCAAGTGAACGATCCCGATGAAGAAAATTCACCGATTCAAGAAGTGGCTCTCACTGTATCAACCACAGATGATCCTTCTCTCCCTGTACTCACCTTCAGAATGTGGTTTTTGGGCACACTTTCATGCGTGTTGTTATCATTCCTCAATCAGTTCTTCTGGTACAGAACCGAGCCTTTATCTATAACCGCGATTTCAGCTCAAATTGCGGTTGTGCCACTGGGTCAACTCATGGCCGCAAAGATTACCAGCAGGGTGTTTCTGAAAGGGAGTAGATGGGAATTTAGTTTGAATCCGGGGCCATTTAATGTGAAAGAACACGTTCTTATAACAATATTTGCAAATTCGGGTGCGGGAACGGTTTATGCGATACACGTTGTGACCGCTGTTAAGGTTTTTTATGGGCAGCATATTACTTTCTTTGTTTCATTGATTGTGGTTATTACAACACAGGTGATGAACTGATGATGATGATGATGATGAGTGCATTAATTAATTCAAAAAATTAATTTTTTGAATTGAAATTGAAATTGAATACAGGTACTTGGATTTGGATGGGCTGGAATATTCAGAAGGTATTTGGTGGAGCCAGCAGCTATGTGGTGGCCAGCCAATTTGGTCCAAGTCTCATTATTCAGGCAAGCAACTTCATTCATTCATTCATTCATTCATTCATTTCCTACTTAAAAGTAAGTATATATTAACTAACGTACGTACCTTACACTTCGTACAGGGCTCTTCATGAGAAAGAGGAACGATCCAAGGGTGGTGTAACCCGTACCCAGTTTTTCATAATTGCCTTCCTATGTAGCTTTGCTTACTACATATTCCCTGGCTATTTATTCCAGATGTTAACCTCCCTCTCCTGGATATGCTGGATCTTCCCCAAATCAATCCTAGCCCAACAACTTGGGTCGGGCCTCAGTGGCCTAGGCATAGGGGCTGTTGGGCTGGACTGGTCCACTATATCCTCCTATCTCGGAAGCCCATTAGCAAGCCCATGGTTTGCCACTGCAAATGTTGCTGCTGGATTCTTCTTGGTTATGTATGTTGTCACCCCCCTCAGCTATTGGTTCAACGTCTACCAGGCTAAAACATTCCCAATATTTTCCGATGACCTCTTCACTGCCCAAGGTCAAATATACAACATCACCACCATAATTGACTCTAATTTTCACCTCGACACCAAAGCTTATGACCGACAAGGACCTCTTCATCTCAGCACCTTTTTTGCCATGACTTATGGAGTTGGATTTGCTGCGCTTACTGCCACAATTATGCATGTCATTCTCTTTCATGGAAAAGAAATATGGGAGCAAAGCAGATCAAGCTTTAAGGAAAACAAAATGGACATACATACAAAACTAATGAGCAAGTATCGACAAGTGCCCGAGTGGTGGTTTTGGTGCATTCTCCTCGTTAACATTGCACTTACCGTCTATGCCTGCGAATATTACAAAGATCAACTTCAGCTTCCATGGTGGGGTGTCATATTAGCTTGTGCAATTGCACTTGTCTTTACTCTTCCTATTGGAATCATTACTGCCATTACAAATCAAGTAAACTCCCTTCCCTTCCCTTATATACTGTACTGTAAGTTGTTGTTGTTGTTGTTTTTCCAAATGCCAATGTAACTTTTTTTGTTGCATAATTTTTTAACAGTCACCGGGATTAAATATCATTACGGAGTACATAATTGGGTACATTTACCCTGGATATCCAGTTGCAAACATGTGTTTCAAGGTGTATGGTTACATAAGTATGTCACAGGCTATTACATTTCTTCAAGACTTCAAGCTTGGACATTACATGAAAATCCCTCCTAGAACAATGTTCATGGCACAGGTAGTAAGTAGTTAATAATTTTACTTAATTTCTCCAACGTTTCATTATTTCCATTTTTATTTCAACTATTTCTTCAATTTCGAATTTCAAACATAATAGTTTAATTTTCAGGTGGTGGGAACTCTTATAGCCGCTTTTGTATACTTGGGAACAGCATGGTGGTTAATGGAAACTATTCCAAACATATGCGATTCATCTTCGGATACCGTATGGACTTGTCCCGGTGATCATGTTTTCTACGATGCATCAGTTATTTGGGGTCTAATAGGGCCACGAAAGATCTTTGGAGATCAAGGGACTTATGGCATGGTTAATTGGTTCTTCCTTGGAGGAGCTATAGCTCCTCTACTTGTTTGGCTAGCTATGAAGGCATTTCCAAATCAAGAATGGATTAGACTGATAAACATGCCGGTTCTGATAGGCGCGTGTGGGCAGATGCCTCCAGCAACGGCTGTTAATTACACCACGTGGATTATTGTAGGATTTTTATCGGGTTATGTTGTGTATAAGTATAGGCCTGATTTGTGGCAAAGGTATAATTATGTTCTATCGGGTGCATTGGATGCTGGGTTGGCGTTTATGGGAGTTGTTTTGTACATATGTGTAGGTTCTGAGAATATTAGTATTGATTGGTGGGGAAACGATCTCGATGGTTGCTCGTATGCTTCGTGCCCAACCGCCAAAGGGGTTGTTTTTGAAGGTTGTCCTGTTATATCTTGAAGTGTACAACTATGTTCTTTTCCCACCTAATGTTGTAGTTTGTATCTTATTTGTTGTACAAGATTCATTATGTATGTACTTGCCTTTATACTTCATTTCATGTAAATTATGTGTCTCGATCCTGTTTAGTAGGAGATCAGAAATAAGAATGATGTATTAATTGTACGTAGAGGAAAACAAACACTCTTTTGTTCATTGGCATGTAAATTGTTCACCATCAGAAACAAACTATTAATGTTTATTTTTCTTTGACTCTAAAATTCAAAATTAATGGCTGTATTTGCAATGCCAAGTAAGTCTTAAGAAATCTGGGTAATTGTTTTTTCCGTGGGTATAACAATAAATTCGGGCATCAAGAATCAAACAAACAGGTATTCTGTTTCTGTCTCCCCAATGTTAATCAGAGCAGCTTTAGCCATGGCAAGTGCACCCTCATATGATAGATTTCCACCAATAAAACCACTCATATGTACAAAGATACAACCCGGAATACCTGATTCTGAAGAGAGTTTGTCGTTGCTTAGACCACGCCACTCAGAAGGAAGGGCCTTACGGCTCTCAAATCTGTCCGCTCCTATTTTCACTGCCTGAACTCTCCAACTTTTACTTCGGTCATCCTAAAAATATTAATTCCACACCTTAGTTATTATAAAAAAAATATTTAAAATATATGTGCAATAGTTACCTGGTATAGCACATATTTAATAGGTGGGTTTATCTTCATCTCCTCTTCCAGCTCAAACAAGTGAAGTTTCCACTGATGAATATAAATAAAATATCACAATTTGGAACCAAATGCAACTGAACAAATATGAAAGTATCCATTTTTAGATGCGATCGCTAGTAATTAATACTATACTTACAGGGCAAGATCTAGTTAAGACCATAATTTCTCCACTAGGATCAACATCTAGCCTTGCTTCGAGACACTCCATCACAATTGAACGACCTGGCAACCATGATCTCGCGTGACTTTGCACAATCTGAACAAAGGCAGAAATTAATTTGTAAATACAAGTGATTCAGAAGCCATATTCAATTCTTTTACCACAAATATGTACTTGGAGAGACTTACATCCAAAAACTCACTGCCTGCCAGAGCCATTGCACGTTCAAAGGCTGCATTTTCATTTTCAGATGACTGATCTGGATCTATCCAATCCAAATTTAACTTTCCAACTCGAGAAGACAAGTGAGTATTATTCACATATCTTGGTGGCTGGTCTGTTTCGTACTGATTGATTCCATTGTCAATGGCATCAATTGCCTGTTATTAATTATTAGAAATAATTAAACCAACATTATAATATATCATATCCCTACTAAAAGAGGAAAAAGAAACTGAATCTTTCACAATTTCAAAAAATTGACTACCTCCATGAAGCTCTTATAAACTCCCAAGAACAAGCGGTGAACATCCGGATGGTCTTCATCAACATGAAGCTCCTTAGCTATGATCTCCTTCCCAAAATGCTACACATACATACAGAAACCAAGAATTTCAAACAACAAAAGTGATGGAAATGAGGTAAAAGAATATACATATATATACCTTGTAAACTAGACCAGCACTACTGAGTTTAGTATTAAACCCATGTCCAAGAACCTCCTCAAATCCATTTTGATGATGATCGTATCGATCAGTAGAGGGATCATAAACCCCACCCACATCAAGCACAGCGTCGACCGTTTCCAGCACCTTTATTATATTTAAAATATACGGTTCAGATCAGATATTTTTTAACAAACCTACATATAAAAAGTAGGAAGTTGTTCCAAAGTAAGGTAAAGAGACCTGGGGGTCACGAGTGCGGAGGATTTGAGCGTCGGAGAACTTTTTGGTCAGGCGAATGATGAAGCAGCCGAGGGCTTCGTCGCAGTGAAAGCTTCCATTGTGAGTGCCTACTCGCTTAACGCCGGCGGCGGTGGACATGGATGCGGATGGTCTTTGCTTTGGGGAGTGAAATTCAAGAGAAAGAGACGATGATTCTTTCTTGAAAATGCTTGCTTTGAACATAGCCAGCCTTTTTTTTTTTTTTACACTTTGGAATTTGGCTTTTGGGAAAGTAAAAATGGGAAATTTGCATATTTGGTACCAGGCAATAAATAAATAAATAAATAGTATAACATAATAACTGGATGATGAGTGGCTGAAAACGCAGAGAGAGAGAGAGAGAGAGCAAATCCTTTTTCATAAATAAAATGAAATTGGATAAGCAAATATTAAATCCGTACACCACCATCACCATGAAAACCACTATCAACACTTCATCATCGTCGCTAATCCTTCCTCCAAATCCCAAAACATTTTTCCATCACAATCACAACAATTCTTCAATCAAACTCCCGAGACCCCGCATACTCAAATGCACCAAAAATGGAAGTGAAAATGGTCGTCTCAAGGACGTGTTGTCCGGAATGGTGGACGAGAGAGTGGAGCAACTTCTTAACAAACAAGAGAATCGTGATTTGTTAGATGGGCTGGAAGAAGCATCGCGCAGAGTTGAATTGGCAAAGAGAGAGCTTGCTGAGATTGAAAACCAAGAAAAAGAGGCTAAGGTTATGAGGGATTATATCAATCAGCTTGAATCAAGAGCTTCTGAGGTAAATATAATAGGATTATGCAAATTAATTGCAAAAGCCCAGTAATTTTCACAAATCCTAATATGGCAACTAATTCATAATTTACTGACTACAATTAAAGATTGCAGAATGCCAGAAAGAAATAACGGAAGCAAGATTGATGGTCGAGGAGGCAGAGCGAGGCATAAACGACTTAACAGAATCAAAAAGTGAGGTGATGAGCAAAGATGAAGAGAGACTTGAGTCTGTTAAAGCTGCATTGATAGCTGCTGTTATTGGCACTATTGCAGAGCTTCCCATTTCCTTAACTCGTATCAATAGCAACTCCGAACTGATACTTCCTCTCGCAATCACCTTCATCAGTTGTGCATTGTTTGGAGTAACTTTTCGATATGCAATCAGAAGAGACTTGGACAATTTTCAGTTGAAATCAGGGACATCTGCAGCTTTTGGCTTCGTAAAAGGTACTAATTTGTATGGAATGTTCATACTTGATGATGATATAAAAAAGATGGAGTATCTGTATTGTTTCATAGTAGCGTGTTCTTGATGCAGGCCTGGGTATGCTAGGAGGTGGGCAGCCCCTCGACTTGGAGGCAAGCAGCATTCTATCACATGCTTTTGATGGTGCAGTTTATGTTTCTGAAAGCCTTCTGACTTTTCTGTTTGCTGGAGTTGCCTTGGATTTTTGCATTAAGTTGGGGATTCTAAGCACATTTCCAGTTGACCGCTCAGTTCCAAAGCCATAACTTGTTGTATACAGAAAGTTAGTAGCTACTTATTCTCTCTTTTGTTTCTAGTTTTAGTCCAAGGAAAAAAGGGTTATTGGAATATAAAAGTGCATGTATGCCAATACTATGTCCTTGCTCCAATTACAAGTACCAACATTGTATAAGCTACAACCCTACTATGGAATTCGATATAAATTGAACCATAAATGAGATTTGATCAGATTTTCCTGCATTCGAATTTGCATAAAAACATAATGGGAATGGTATTTGATTTGCCCAGAAACATATGCATAGGACAACATTGTGTTGCAGCTTGATCTTTGAGTCTTTTAATGCTTCGTATCCCGGTTGTCCTCTTCATCTTCTTTCGAGATTTCATGATCTTCGTAACGTTTCTGAGGAGCAATCCAGTCCCTTATTTCATCTCTGTATTCTTCTCTTGATGATGGCAGATTATCAAAATCCTTTCTTTTCTCCTTCATATTAAATTTTAAGGTATCAGATCAAATAAAACTTAAAGAGCATTTGTTAGTGTTTATTAATGTTTCAGTTTGCCAATACCTCTTCAAAGCTCGTTCTATTCTTCTTACGAGTAGTTGATGGAAGTCTATTAAATATTTGAAAGCCCTCAAGATCTCCATTTTTAATACTTACTTCTAGCTGTCAGAGAAAAAGAATATTGAATCAAGACTCGAAAGTAATAAGTACAATACTGAAAAAACACCAAAGAGTTAACAAATTCAAACCTGAATGTGAAGGATGCAAAGGAGAATGCTAGCAATTGGCAGCCAACTATCTTCAGGAGATATTGATAAATTTGACCTAAAGCATAACAGTTCTACTTTAGTCTAATGATATTTGTTTGAATATTACCGTGTAGAGACTTTGGCGCATGAAGCTAACATGGAAAAATTGCATTTCTAGTCCCATAGGATTGGTTTATAGGCACTTATGGTACCGGACTTTTGTAACGTGGGACTGCAAGTGCCAAGGCTCCAGTCGTTTGAGATAAAAATGTAAATTCCCAGCTAATACTATCAAAGAAATATCTACTACAATCCTAAAGGGGGCTAAAGGGGGTGAATTGTGGGCTTGTGTATTCATACTTTTGACAACTTTAGCTGAGCGCCAAGTCTAATCAACAAACTTTAAACAGGAAGAGAAATTTATCAAGGTGGACTCTATCGAAAATATGATTCTGTGGGAAAGCAGCTCAACGGACAAGCAAATTCAAGACTACAACATTCATAACATCTTCAATACTTATTAATGGTATATGCAAGCTCAATCTATCAATATTAGTATGCTAGTTGATTCAATCTCTAATGATCAATAAGAGAAGGATTTCTTGTTCGATGTATCTAAGAACTCACAAATATGATGGACGTGTATCTATTCGGTATACTCCCTCCATCAGAACTGATTATGCCTTTCATTCTATTACTCATTCAGCTTGACCATATTTACAAATACAATATCAAATAGCTCAACTCATTAACTAAGATGAACATACTGAATGATGGTTTATGAACATCAAAACGTTTAAAAGACTAAATAGTCTGACTGAATGCCTTAGCAAAATTGTACATTCATTCGTCAGATGGACAAATATATAACAGAACTTGGAAAAAAAGAGTCATAACATTGAAAGAGTGAAACCTCAAATAAGGGGCCAGATACACAATCGCGTAAACAGCATAACGTTGCTTCCCGGTATCCATCCAAGCAAATACCCAACTCTACGAAATAAACACATAAAAGAATAAATTAAAAATAAATCAAACGATTGAACATTTAATCAAATAGACTAATAACTCAATTTACCATCCAATTGAAGTAAGGAATGAAGCTAATGATCCCCATGACAGCAAACCTAGCATCGGCGGAGTCAATCAGCGATTCAGCTTCCATATCTTCAGGCGACGGAGGCAATTGAAAAACGAGCGAGTTTAGAATACACGCACCGATTGCTATAGCCACCGGAGCGTCGGCTGAGAACTGTGCCCTACACTTTCCATTTCTGAACCTCCTCCTCCTACTTGTAGTTAATAATAAAACATGTTTGAGGTTTTTGAGTTGGTTATATCTTTTTGTATGTATAGGTCTGATAGAAGGTAGAAAGCAGCAGGTCTTCAGTGGAGGAGATGAAGTGAGGCTGAAAGATGTCATTGATTAACGGCAGTCCCCTCTAACGTGCACCGGGAGTTTATCTAGCCTGCTGCTGCTGAAGTTTTTAAATTATACTGTACTACTTCACTATTGTATTTATTTTTATTTCTTTTTTCTCGAAGATGCTTTCTGCTGGGTTTTAGGTGTGGAGACCTTTTTTCCGAATCCTGCTGAATAATGGGGCGTGTTTGGTAGTTAGGCAAAGGTGGAAAATTTTGGAAAAGCATTTATTTACATTACTTAAAAAACCAGAGAGGAAGGTAATGGAAATTATCTGCATCGATAACAATGCCAAACATCAGCTGATTTTTAATAACTGTACTAAAATAAAATTTTACTACCATTTTGGTTTTTAAAACTCAAGTGAAACTAAAGTGACTTTATATAAATCTGTTAATTAGGGAAAAAGAAGAATGTGATGGTAAAATTATACCACTCTATAACTATTCCCTCCATTGCTTAAATTTTTCACCATTTTAATTTGGAGCCAAGTTTTTGCAAGAGTTAAAAAACTTAAATTTTTTAAATACTTAAAGTAAGTAGTTGGCGATGAAAGATGTCTAATTATTGTTTTTTTTAAAAAGAAAATGTTTTGAGAAAAATAAGTCTTATTTTGTAAAATAAAAAAAATAAAAAAGGTAAAGAGTTTGAGAGAGAATATATGATAACCAACCAGAAGTCCAGGCCCCAGTTGAAATCAATATAATATTCCCTTCACCTTAACTAAGAAGCTCTTGCACTTTAGAAACAATCACTATCTTTAAAAACAAAAAAAAAAAAAAAAGATTGGGTTGGGGGTTGAGGCAACAATCTAAGGCCAGCACTATAAACCAGCTCATAGTGTTGTTACAAATGATCTATATTCACATTTCGCATTATTTATAGTTTTATGAGGAATTCAGACTAACAAATACATACTATATGATCTACAGAATAGAAATACAAATACAAATATAAATATATCCCTGTGGTTTTCTACCTTGAGTGAAGGTTTCAAGCTTAATATTTCACATTGGACTCCAGGTCACATTTCACAACGCCATTTGCAAAAACATGTCTTCAATGGTGGGTTATTTTTTTGCTTATTTTCTGTAGAACACTGCCAGAATCTTTACGGCAGGGTAATTGGAGATGCGTCGACCAGAACCACGATCCAATAGATATTATGAACAATATACTTCAATTCATCCAACATTTTCACCCTGTGAATGAATAGGACCTGAGGTGTAAATATGGCGCCAAGGAACGAGATAAATACTTCTTAAGAATCTCCTCTATCTTCATCCTCTTCGCGAGCAGAAACATCAATTAGTCGCTGTTGCAACTGGCAGTAGCAGAAAAAGTAATGATTGTTAAAAAGTGAAAGGCACGAGGGCTTCACACTGAAATGGCAAACTCCAATGGTAGTATTCCATTTTAGTTGAATATGAGAAACTAGCTTTTTCAGATTATATATATATAATTGGCAAAAAAATGTATTTTAGGACCTTCAACACTTTTTATCCCGTACTACATAAAGTTATACGTTCGTCCTAACTTTTTGAAATATTTTGCACCTTCGGTCATATCGCCCCTTTCCATCCAACTTGGGACCCAAATTGCAAAATAAAGAATATTCTATGGGACCAAATGTGCTAATTTGGATGGGAATGGGAGACAGAAGGACCAAAGCGAAAAATATTTTCAAAAAATGCAAAGTGCAGGACCAAAAGTGTTTTAAGGTCTAATTATGTGCGACTACAATGCAATTTTGTCATTTCAAGTCTTTTGCAAGTCGAAAATAAACATACAGTTTCAAGTTTCAAAGCGAGGAGTGTTAACTATTAGTTAAGTGGCAATAGAAAACTCACATGCATGTACTTTAATTTTTCAGTAGTTAATTCATCGGTCAAGCTAGTCATCCTGCAAGTAGAGAGAAAGAGAGTTGAGCAATATGTAATAAAAGAAGATAATACGGCTTAACGAGCGAGTATTTCCAAATTTATGAAGTCCAGTTTCCAGAATAGCACCTTGTTTGAAGTTCAGAGATTTTCATAAGCAACATACGTTCCCTTTCAGAAACAACTAATTCAACCTGTTCATAAACTTATATCATCAATGAATGTTAAATATAATATTTCTTATGCATAAAAAGTCACATTGATGATTAATGTAGTAATTTCTAAATCTTGAAAGTTGAAAGTAAGGATGCAAACAAGCCAAGAAGGTTTAAATACTTGAATAACTAATTATGCAGAAGAATGAGAGATAAAAATACAAAGCTCGACTTAGCTCAAGATAACAGTCCAGCATTAGATTATGGCAAAAAATTATGAATATCAAGCCAGATATTCAGCAGATAAATTAACACAACATTTCTAGGCTTTTTTTTTCGTACTAGATGATAAAATGAAGAAACTAAATAAAAGGTTATTTTTCATCCAAATGTTATATGTAAACAAATACCCTCCTCTAGCATTTATAAACATAGCATAGTGTATGACGCAGCTAATTGATATATAGACGTAGTCACAATCCATCATGGACAAAAATACAGCTACATAGTGACAGTCTCTTGAGCACAAATTGTTGATCATCTTGACTTTGTGAGTGACATAATTTTGGAATATACACCCTCTGGTTTTTTTTATTTGTCGCTTTGGGGGAAAAATTTGTTTACTTTTATTTGTCGTTTGCAAATTTTTTTTTCTACCAATTTTACCCTTCTTGTTAATGATTGTAATTAATGCAGTGATTATTTGATTAAAAGGGTATTTTGAAATTTTTGCTTAAAAAAAGTGCTTATTTATTACATTTCTTAATCTGTGTGCAATCCTCCAAAACGAAAAATAAAATAACGGAGGGAGTAAGTTGCATCACTGAAGCTATAACATTTCTTTTCTACTGGTACTTTTTGAAGAGGAAATCACAAATGCACCTAATTGAAAAACTCGTTGTGGGGAATCTTACACTGCCATTAGTTTCTGAACCACGAGGTAAAGGAGGCAATTTCCCGTTTTGAGGAGCTGAAACAAAGGCAAAAACATAAATTTAACCAATATGTAATACATAAGTTGAAATATGCACATAAATAAACCACGAGATTTTCAACTCACCATTTTCTACCTCTACTGGTTGCAAGCTACTCAGTAAATTCATGATAAGATCCTGCAATAGAGGGGCAATAGATAAGAAAAAATATTGGCAAACAATTCATAAGAACATAGAACCACTACACAGCCTGCAAAATGCACAACAATTACAGATAACATCTTACTTGTTGAATTGACGTTTGTTGGAAAAGATTCTGAAGGTGAGGCATGAGTACTGTGGCAGGGAGATTACAGTTACCAATTTCCTTGAGTGACGGACTGTTGGGCTGAAACCAAAAAGTATAACATGACTAGAAAAAAGCAACTAAGAGATGAAGTTTAATTGGTAAATCGGGGTACTAAAAAATCTATTAGTGAATTAGAAATAAAGTTTTTCATTAACTAAAGCATTAATCAATAAGAGATGAGTATACAAACCGTTTGCTTGGAATCAACTATCCAGTTCCCAACGCTAGCAGACTTCCTCAGTAATGACCCCTGAGAAGAACATCAGCAAAAACGTTCAGATATAACAAAAATATCATCTTCATGAAACTGTCACGGCAACAATTTGCCTCTTACCTGAGAAATTTGTTGAGAAACTTTACATAATGGAATTTCCTAGTAGTTATTTTTAGTTACCAACAGTCATTAGAATGAAATAAGTACCATCAGGATGTCGGAGTACCTTTACAAGATCTACATTTTCTGATGTTACTGAGAACCGCCCTTTGATTTGTACCAAATTCATCCTTGACCTCTCATCTAACGAATCTTTGAACCCTAGAGAAATGAAAAAAAGACATCTAAGTGCTTCCATAAATTTATTTATGCAATGACCACTCAAAACTTTAAACTACCTCCTGAGGATTTGATTGGAGCTGATAAACTGTTTGCTGAAGCCCGCGTTGGAAGGTTTAGAGGACCACTGAAACTGGGTGCTTTCCGTATTTGCTGAGCCTTCTCAGGCACTTGCTGGCTTTCAATATCACACCTGATTATAAAATTTGTATTTCTCAATGGATAAAAGAATTATAAAGATAAAAGCATGAACTGAAGACATCAATATAGCAAGTCCGATTTTGTATCTCACTTGAAAAGAATGTTAAGCTAAACTTTTGCTCACTTTAGGGAGAATGTAGAGATACTTAGTCGAGACTTAATAAATTACTCACTTATCTTACATTTAAACTTCCTTATAGGCAACTTACAAAAAGATTGAAAAATGCTTGACTGGACTAACAAGAATTGTTGCCTCAACTTGCAAGCAAAATTTCGAGTTCCAGTCGCTCAAGCATAAAATAGGATAGAAAGGACAGATAAAGTAAACAATAAGTTATTACATTATAACAAACCTTTCTGAAATGTGTAGTCTTTCTGACAGCGAATGACTTAGTACATTACCAGGCATCAGCGGTCCACTTTGAGTTTGGCGAGGTCTGCCTGTTTGAATTAGAGTCTTGGCAACTGCTGCATCTTTCTCTACCAATGGTGGAATCAGTTCAGCTTGTGAACCATTCTTCTCGAGTCCAGTTGGTCCCTGATTGTCAGATTCTAATAAATTACTTTCAGATACTTTTCCCTTTTTGGTTTGACTTTGAACAACAGGTACCTCATTACCATTTGTTTTTTCTCTGGAAAACAGAACCCGGCAAAAGCACAAAAAATCAGAAATGTGCATGTTTGAGAACAAAGAATGATGCATGTTCATCATATACCCAAACCGTGTTGCAAGACACAAAAAAAAAAATCTGATGGAAGGATGACTATATTGCACATCACATCGAGCTATAGAAGACAACAAATCTAAATTAAGTGAAAAAATGGTATCAATGCAAAAAGTGTTGCAAAAATGGAAAAAAGCCTGTAATAACCTGCCAAATTTATTGCTTGTAGCTACTGGTTTCACCACAGAATTATAAGGAACCTATGAACAAAAAAAAATTAGATTTATCTACTTCAATATTGAGAATAATCTAAAAATAAAAGAGATACAGTATATAAAATAAAAACAAGCAACGCCTTATTGATAATCAATAGATACTAGTGAAAAAGTTATTGTCAGCGACCTTATGGTTCATATAAAATTTTAGGTTGTCTTCTTCTTCTCTGATTTCTTGTATTTCATCCTCCTGCAGCTGCAAAGAGAAAACAGCCCAGATTTTTTCAAAAAGGCTTGAGACTATACATCATGACTGCTGGGCGCAAAAGAAACTTTCTTAATGCACATACCAAAGATGCTTGCAGCTTCAAATCCTCAACATCAAAGTTCCACGCACTGACTCCTCGCTGGTACTCACTCTGAAAGAGACAAACAAACTTAATAATCAAGAGATACACATGTAGATGCAGCTAACAGACAGAAGATAAAATAATACTTCCCTAAATTTTCTAAACAAAAGTTTAACGGCTGCCACTCCACTAGACTACAGGCACTTTACTCTATACTCTACAAATGATTTTTTCATTTCATAAACAATTAGGGCAAGTTTGCAACCTGTTTCAGCCCCAGAGGGCTGAGAACAAGCCTACTCAAGATGTGTTTTAAGAGAAGTTGGCCTCTTGACTGATTATCATATACACAAGCAAAGCATCTTAGAATTTGGCCGATGTTGACAAGGAAAAATATAGGTTATAAGCAATTTGGCTTAAATTGGCTACTAGTTGGCAGAAGGTATTAAGGTGCAGGAATTTTGCCATTGTATATTGCTTTAGCATAGCTCAGATTGTCAAGTAGTTGCTTATATTGAAACCACAAAAAGAAGAAATGATAAAGAAAAAGAGAGCTGAAGCCAAAATCCTCATGAATAATCATTAGAGGGAATATCCCACAAATGAAACAAAATGTTCAAGCAATGTTTGGTAGGTAACGTCAATGAACATTAAAGAAATTTAATCAGACACCACAAATTTGTGCTATATGAGATGAAATTTTTGCATGCTTAATCCCATGACAGAAGCGAGAACCATTGTTCAATAATCTAATTTTTAAGAGAAGTAAAAGCAATAAATGTATCTTAGATTTTCCAGCACCCAGTATTAGAAAGTAAATGATAGAAAAGAACATCTTCTGGTGAAGCTTCAAACCTGAGATATAGCTTCTTGCTCTCCTGAAGCCATTTTTTTTAAAGCAAGTTGTGCAGCATCTTTGAGCTACATCCAATTCACAACAATGTTAAAACGAGCTTAAGAGCAGAAGACTTGAGAACCCTGCTAATTGCAATCATCAAGGTGGTACATACCTGTAGATCTTTCACACGATTCCACAGTGGTGGTAAGTCAGCAAATAATTTTTTCACAGAAAGTTGAGGAGGCTTTGCATTCTTGAAAAAAGAATGTTTTAACAATTTTTCTGCAGAAGGCCTCTTTGTTTGATCTTTCACCAAGCACATTGCAACTATTTCTTTGAAGGACTGTTCCAAATCAAAGATTGCTACTAAGAAAAATCTGCAAGCCTATGTAGTATTTAGTGAACATCTAAAGATGAAATAACCACGAGTACCTTAGAAAACCTTTTATCACGGTCATAATCAAGTCCAGGAGGCGCATTTTGTATGGTCATTAAAAGAACCTATTGGATAGTGGAGGGTAAATTTAAGAAAGATTTGCTACAGTAGCCTCCATGCATATAGTGAAGCTTTCAAGTGACTATCTATACCTTCATTGGAGGATATTTTGAAAATGGTGCGTGTCCATGAGCCAACTCCAGTGCAGTTATCCCAAATGACCAAATGTCAGCCCTGTAGTTTGATCAGAAGAGCTAAAAATTTATGTACCAAGGAAAAGGATCTTGATTCTTTATAATTTAAAAAACTCATAAAGAACATTGGTTGAAGGATCAACATGTATGGGATGCAAATATAAATATTAACCAATTCAACAAGAATAAGTTATTGGGCAAACAGCTGTAGATAATATCTATGAAAGCACATACTTTGACTTCTACTATATTATCTAGAAGATGTCATGTACAAATATCCAGAACACAAAAGCAAAGAGTTTCCTTCATTAGCTTTATGCAATGTGAATTAATTCCTGGATAATAGCCTCACGCGTCTTTTCTATATCTCAGAACTACACAGTGATATCCTAGAATAGTCTCTTGAGATGTAACACGTGAATATCAGCTCAAAATCAAAGACAGTAACATTTAACTTTGTGTATACATGCATGCAAGTAGAGTTCTGTTGGTGCTGGTCCAACAAATATAAATGCATGATGTACTCCATATTATAAAGCTATAAGATATGAGATGGAGTAGAACTCACTTGAAATCATATCCGGTTCCAGGCTGCAAAACTTCTGGTGCCATCCTGTAGAATGAGAAGATGTGAAACATTAACCAAAAAAGAAACAAATTAGATTGGAACAATTAGAGGGGTGAGGGTTCAAAGTACCAGCATGGAGTTCCCACAAAGGTATTCCTGGAGCGTTGTCTATCACCTCTGTCAAACATGCTAGCTGAAACACCAAAGTCAGCAAGCTTCACATCACCATCACTATCCATTAATATATTTCCTGCCTGCAAAAAGATAATGTTGAACCAAATGCGAAGTAGTTAATAAATGTAGGTCGATCCCAAGAATAAGTCAAATCTAGTAATATTTTCAGAATAAATGAAATTGCCAGACCTTCACATCACGATGAATATGGCCATGTCGATGAAGGTACTCCAAAGCCTTCAGAGTTTCTCTCAAGATAGATACAATGGCAGATTCTTCAAATCCTTCCGGGTAAGCTATCTTCATGAGATGTAGGCAAGAACCCTCAGCCATGAAAGGCATGACCACCCAAAGGTTGCGGTCAACAACAAACGAACAAATCGCTATAATGACATTAGGATGATTGATTAATCTCATTGTTTGAGCTTCCCTGCGAATATCATCCTGCAAAAAAAGGGAATAGTTCTCTGCATGAATAGCCAGCTCAGTCACTCTCACTGGTTCTTAGAAACGAGGTTTCTATAACTTAATGCAGCATTTCTGTACTACATAATCTGAGATATTGAGCATAAGCACTCTCAATTTTTCTGGTCGAGTTCTGAAAAGTATGGTGCTAGAGAACTGACTTCCATTATGCTATCACAATCTAGCAACATAATTAATTCTGAAGTCGAAATAAATGCAAAAATTCAGCAACTTATTGATTGCCTATCAAAATTTTCTTTTTTGAAATTATTTGTTTGATATTTCATTTTTGAGAAACATTTCCAGATAAGTTTCTAATAATTTTTGAAAAAAATCTTGTTACCTATTTCCAAACCTATAGCATGTTGATTTGACATCCAACAAACCATTTTCAGAAAATGCATAAAAACACATGGAATCTTGGTCTAATCCATTTTCAGAAAAAAATCTTAAATAAAATCCCGACATAATCCCAGTATTTGTGGAAACAATACTAAAGCAGGAGCTGGATCAAATGTGACCATGTGTTAAATCCTTGAATGAAACATGCATAATGGTAAATAAAAAGGGATTCTATAACACTGATTATGTATAAATAATATTTTGCAGCATTCAACTGGAAACTACTTGCTTATTAGATGCATCTTAAAAGACATCGGTCCTAAGGAAGTAGTAAATTAAAAAATGTGATAAATCCCATTCCGCAGCCAAACTAATTGATAAAGAAATATAGCGATTATCATTGTACGTTTTAAAAAGGACTGTAAAATGTGCCTGAAGTTAACCTTACAATGGCAAGACAAGTAATTACTGACCGACTGAAGACTTAGACATCAGAATTCAGAAGAAGTTAATCTGGGGGAGTTTTTTATAGTTATCTTGTTTTTAGAAAGTAAAAATACTTTTAGCTATTCCTGAAACAAGAAAAAAAAATGACATTAATAGTTTCATGATCAATTTGAGGTCCATGCAAGCTTATGCTTGATTGTTATGATGTTGTCCCCAAAATCTACTGTTTCAATATCCATAAATCATGTTGTCTTGTATAGTTTTGGTGTAGGTCCATATCAGAATAAAAGTTAAACGACAGTAAGTATTGGCGCAATGAATTGTTTTCAGATTACAATTCAAGAAATGGTGACAAAATGTCAAATGTTAATATTGTCATCAACTGGTTCAACTGATCCATAAGAACGTGGTGTGAAAGATAGTCTTTACCAACCACACTCCACACACACCATATAACATAGTAATAGTCAATTGGGCAAATTAGTTAACAGGGGATCCCAGCTTCTCGATTGGTTAAAGCCTGAGAAAGGATTTTTCGAGGCTTAAAGATAAATAGCTTCGCATAATAATCAGTTTCATGCAGCCAATATTCTCTTTGGAATTTAAAAATATTTACATCTGAATGTAATTATAACAATTCTTGAAAGCGCACTGTCCATCTCCATATTGGTTTTGAAGCAATTTGTCGCCACTTCTTCTTCATTCACAATAATCTATCTACTACGCGCAAACTACCTAAAAATCTATTTAAAGAATCCGAGGAAAATTTTAGATTCTATAAAAGTTACATTGACTGTATGATGCTAACATTTGGAACAAGACTCAATTCCATAAATGTTGCCGTCAAACTTAATATGACATCAAACTAGACCAATTAAAGATCTAATATCGAATAAAGAATGTTTAGCACAAAAGCAAACAATTAACATAGGTGTAAGACTATATTCGAATCTATGATAATTATTAGAGCCAAGTTTTCTTCATTAACAGTATGTGATGAACATTAAGCAATTCAGTACTGATGAGAAAACAGACCAGGTTACAACAAAATTCGCTCAAGCAGCCATCCATACAGAAGAATGTTCACAGCATTTTTTCCAAGTTTAATTAACTATTATTGTACTTGTTAGATTCAAGAATAAACCTACAATTGATTCAACTCAAACGAATCACAGAAACTCAATATGCGGTCAGCAGCTTCAAAAATTAATCAACACTTGAAATTCCAAAACTCCACCATCCAAACATTATCCAAATCTCACTCAGTCAAAGCTCACAAACGACAGTCGTTTGAATAATTAGAAAAATATGAAAGAAACAGAGAGAATTGCACAAACCAGGTTGGTATTGCATCGATCGAGATCCAAACACTTGACGGCCACCACTTCATTGGAAGGCAAATAGATCGCTCTGTAAACAGTTGCGCTAGCTCCATGCCCTATCTCTTCTAGAAGCTTGTAATCATTCTGATTCACTGAGAAATTCTTCGCCATTTCTTCAAACTCAAACCATCAACAGATAGTCTACATATATTGGGACTGAATGTGCTTAAGCTGAAGTAGTCGTCTGTTGAAGTTTTCAATTTTCTCTCCCTCTCCTATTACAATGTTCAATCCCGAATTATTTGCGATCTTTTCCAGATTTTGCTTTACTCTCGGATTTAATTTCCTTTTTATTTTATTTTATTATTTTCTATATATAATACACTATGTAATTTAGATTGAGTTTATAATTATATTTTATTTATCTACAAAACTGTATACTTAACCGGAGAAGTTTATTAAAAAAAAAATTTGAGTTTTAATTCGAATTAACATCTAATAATCCAATTTAATTTTAATCTGTTCATAAAATAATCTTTCATTTTTTTATTTTTTTTTAAGACAAAGCATACACTTACGTGTAAAACATATTTAAAATACTGCACTTAGTGAAAAAAAAAAGGGGGAGGGATTAATAATACTACAACAATTGTTTTTTTGGAGACAATAATACGTACTCCGTATATTATTTTTTTTTTTTACATGTGTTGTTATTTACGTTTTTTTTTTTGTGTGTGTGGTTATTATTTATGTACTTTATATGGGGTTTTTGTATTTTGCGCTCTCGAAACACAAATTAACACTTTGCATCTTCGAAACATAGTGCAATTTGCACCCTTCTTATTTTCCAGCAAAGTTGACCACCAGAGTCAAAGAAACTTCGGAGTAATATACGTTATTTATTTTTGAATTTTTGGTACTTTGTACCCCCAAAACTCAAGAAATGGTCAAGTTGCACCCCAAAATAGAATTAACACTTAACACCCTCGAATTAAGAACAACTCAACAACTTGCACCTTCAAAACACGATAAAGGGGCACTTTGCAACCCCGAATCATAAAATTAACACTTAGCACCCTCAAATTAAGAAAAACTCAGTAACTAGCACCCCTCGTTTTGTCCGGCAGAGCTGACCATTGGGGTCAAAAAAGTCTACGGGAAAAATAAGTAATTCATTTTTGAATATTTGGTATTCTTCTTTAATTACCAATTTTTAAATGTCCTCTAAAAGAATTCGAAAAGTTTTAGAAAGTTTTAATACATAAAATTTACCGAATCATATCACCAAAATAAAATTTTAAACCAAGTTTACATTATGGAAATGCATATTGATGAAATGAAAGATGGAGAGAGAAATGAGTATTCATGTTCAGAATCGTATTTTACAAATTTTAAGGAAAAAAGAAAATAAATCACCTATTTTGCCCGTAGATTAATTTGACCCGGTGCCAAAAAAAACGAGGCGATGCTAGTTACTGAGTTTTTCTTAATTTGATAGTGTTAGGTGTTAATTTTGAGGGTAAATACAATATACTTCCATGTGTTATGCTAAACCTGTAGGAAACTACTCTGTAAAATTTCTATTACGTCAAACTTCCTTGTATTTTCAAAATTCCTGCAAAAAACACTCATTTTCAAAAAATAGGTCGTTTTTTATCGACATGTTTCAAGAAATAATTTTTAAAACACTTGAAGTTGGTCACTACAACTTCACGTGATATATTTTTAAAATGATTTCTTGGAAAATATCGATTCAAAATGACCTATTTTTTACAAATTTGATATTTTTTGCATGGTTTTTGAAAACACAATGAAGGTTGGCGCAACAAAAATTTCACAGGGTAGTTTCTTGCAGGTTTAGCATAACATAGGGGAGTACCTTGCATTTTCCCCGTTAATTTTGTGATTCGATGGTGCAAAGTGTCAATTTATTATGTTTTGGGGGTGCAAGTTGCTGAGTTGTCCTTAATTTGAGGGTGCAAAGTGCCCATTTATCGTATTTCGGGAGTGCAAAGTGCTAAAGATCCAAAAATATATTTCCTATTTTGCCCCGACCTTTTGACTCCACAGGGGTCAACTAAACTTTGCCAAAAAGATAAGAAAAGATGCAAAGTGTTGAATTTTTCCTACTTCGGAGATGTAAAGTTCTAAATATGTTTTTTAAGAATATAAAATGCCTATTTTCTATGTTTCGAAGGTTTAAAGCACAAAAAATCCACTTGTAGTGGAGGAATTACCAAACCGTTGACTGCCATGAGAAGCCGCTTAAAAGTGAGGGGACACAGCCGGACAGGAGTTGAGAACTTTATAATATACTCATCTGTCTCTTCAGGGCCGGCTTAGACATTCGGGGTCCTAGACGAATTTCATATTTGGGGCCCTTTGTTATAAAAAAAAATATATAATCAATTTATTTTATATGCAAAAATACTAATTAAATATACACATTTTAGTAGATAAAAAAAAATAACAAACTTATTTAATTTTTAAAATGTTCAACCGTGAATTTTTTTGTATAATCTTTAATATTAAAAATATTATTTTAGCCGAAACAAATTTTAAAAGTATATGTACATCTTTAAATCTATTTCATTATTTTACAAATATTATAATTGATTGCTTGACTTTATCTCATTTTGTGACATTATTAACTCTATTAATTATATATTATCATGTATAGAAAAAATTATACAACATATATAAAACTAAGAAAAGACACACATATATATAAAAATATGGATGGAGCTAGACCAATTTTATTGGGGGCGAAATTCTTTTTTGCAATGCACTAGGTGAGAAAGTAATAAGCAGAAAAATCATATTATAAAGGAAAATGACGTATTCTTTTTATAATAATTAAGAAAAAAAAATTTAAAAGTATTTATTAGGGAAAAAATTGACAATAAATCATTAAGAAAGGAAGGGATTAAAAAAATAACTAATATGAAAGAAAAATAAAAAATATGAACAATTATTATAAAAGAAAAAAAGTTAAATAACATAAAACCAAGAGATACAGGAAAAAAAATTAATATTGGGATTTGAACCCTAAACCTTCCACTTATCAAGATAAAGTCTTACCAAATGAGCTGATGTACATGCATGTATATAAGTTAATAAAATTATTAGTTTTTAATATTTAAATTTTTTAAAGGCCTAAATATAAATTTTGAGGCCCTCCGAACCAAGGACCCTAGGCGTCGGCCCAAGTTGCCTAGCACTTGGGCCGGCCCTGTGTCTCTTGGATTACTGCAATCGGAGTACACTTTGTAATATACTCCATTTGTCCATAAATTTTCATTTTTTTAATGTCTCAAAATAATTTTTTTTTTGTTTTGTTTAATGTATTATTTCTTTCCCCAAAAATAATCTGTCCTATAAAGTAATTATTTAACATTATCAACTCTCAACCACTACATTTAATGATATATATATATATTAAAAAAAATTTCATTTTAAACTCTTATCTAAAACTTCATATAAAAATTAAATGATAGAACAAAAAGGGAAGACAAGAGTATATATTATATAAAACAAATGTTTTATGTGATTGTTATATATGATAGTGTATATGATTAGTAGTAGTCTTAAATTTAAATAACTTTATTTTGAGGCTCGTCAGACATATAATTTAGGAACTTTTTTTCAACAAGGGTTCGAATATGAATTCGCCACATTGCGAAGACTAGTTAATCTCTTCAACTACATTAATTACCTATTGATATATACTTTTACTAATCATTAATTGTTTGGGTATTACATTGATGAATTCATGGTAGATTATAAATCGTGTAATTTAAAAGATATTAGTATCACACTAGTTTGTTTCATTCAAAATTAAAAATGAGCACCAACTTATAAAATTTTCCATTCTTTATAATTTGACATATATATTATAGATTCATTATGAAATATTATAGATTTTGATTACGTGAAATATGTGTAAAATGAACAATCATGTCATTTATTCAACATTACATATTTGCTCCCTCAATTTTATTATAAATGTTTAATACAAACTCTATATACGTATAAAAATAAAAAACGTTTCGTTTAAAAAATAAAATAGTATTTTTGTTACAAAATGAAGCTCCACAATATATAAAATCTAAATTTTACAGGTGAACTTAAGCTAATACTCCCTCGATCTCTTTTTACTCTATTTTTTTTTTTGAAATGTCCCAAAATAATATTTTATTTTTAAAAATAAATTTATTTTTTCAAAAATACGCTCTCTCATAAAGTAATGAGATGACTCAACCAACCTGAACCACTACTTTTAAAGCATAAAAGTAAAGATACTTAAATTTTTTATTTTTTCAACTCTTAAGGGTGTGTGTGGATGGGTTTTGGCCCGATCTCGCGGGTCTCGCGAGACCGAGCCAAAATCCTTTCAAATGAGTTTACGCCAAACCCATAAAACCATCAAAAACCTATTCAGAAACTAACACTCAAACTCTTCAAACCTATAAAACATTGATTTGACACCTACGACCTATTTTTTTTCCCCAAATCTCACTAAAAAAGACATCGATTTGACACCTATCACCTACTTTTTTCCTAAATTCTAATATTCAAACTCAATCCAAGTGGGGTTTCAACTTATTCAAACCACAAAACCCAAGAATCAAAACTCATCCAAATGAAGTCTCAAAGGTTTCATCGAAACCACCCAAACCAATTTTTTTAAACCGAGACCCGCGAAATCGAGTCAAAACCCATCCAAATAAACCCTAAAAATTTGGGCTAAAAATAAAAGGAATAAAAAATTGAAGGATGGAGTATATAAGTCTCTCTCGATTATAAGATACAGACAAAAGTACCACTTGTTTTAGGAAGTCGCAATAGGTACAGCCATAGTTGACACTTCATGATGCTAGGCTCAATGGACTGGGATAATGCCACGTGGGCTGGCAACGACGTATGGGCCTCATGCCCTTAATGAGGGTTATTTTGGTAAATATGGACACTCCTGAGATAAAGTTTAATTATATTGAATATTAGAAAAATTCTCTTCATATTTTTTTTATAACTATTCTCATTCTCCTATAAAATTGCAATTTTATTCATAGGACTTATTCATAATGTATATAATATCTTATAAATTTTAAAAGCTATTATGTTATATATATCTTATAAATTATAAAAGTGATAATGATTTATTTACTAATAAAATAAATTGCTAATAAGTTTCAATAAATATTGCAAAATAAATAAATTATTTACATATTTATTAACAATTTAAATTGTATAAAATAAATTAAATAGAATTTTATTAATAATATTTTATAAATATAAAAAAATTATTTACACATTTAGTTAAATGAATTAACTTTTCTATATTAGTCATAAACATGTATATATAAAAGTAATTTTTTTTAATAATTATGTAAAAAAACTATTATTATCTTTTTGCAATATTTATTGACAAGTTATTAATTGGTGAGGATTATTAGCGGATTTGGGTGATGGCATTATTGTCATACATTAATTACCGTAATTTTATTTAATAATAACGATATGACATTGTTACGCGAAATGATAATTAATTGAGTACCCGAATTAATTTTTGAAAATGAATGCTGCTTTAAGCAGAAAGTTCTACTAAATTGCTTTATGAATGATCTCTTGAAGTTATTACTAAAATGCGACAATCAAAGATGATCATGGCAGTAACAAAAATCATTTTGAATGTATTTTACTACAATTGGATTTTTTTTGTCCTCTAATTAGATGATATTGACAAATTTTGTTAATTTTTTTTTATTTAATTGAATTATGGTTAAAATTTAAATCAAAACTATATATCTGATGGAATGGATTTTTGTCTACGGATCTCGTCAACGTAAAGAGTACCACATATTGATATTCTCCTCTCCTCGGTATGGAATCATAAGCAGATCAGGTTGAATTGTACTTCACTTCAAGGAACTTAACATTATATTCAAAAAAACTTGTCAGGTTGTGCCAGTGATAGAGTTGGCATTGACCCTCTCATGCCCAAGTCAGTTCAATTCGAAGTGATAGCAGAATGAACTAGATGGATAATAAAATGCGTACCTAATATGAAATGGGGGGGGGGGGGGTATTCATAGGAGTTGAAATCGGGGTCTTAATCGATTTGTCCAGATTGATATGTACATGTCGATCGAGTTATAGTTCGATCGACATGGTTTCATGTAGCTCGATCTGTTTCATTTATTTAGTACATCGATGATCACATACATCCATGATGATGTGTTTGGAATGTATTTGATGCTAGAATCAAGTCTGTTACAATCTAGTTCGACATCGATGATGATGTATTTGGAGCAGATTTGATGATGGGATCAAGTCTACAACGATGTAGTTCGATCTACATGGTAGATCGATGTACTCATAGCATAATCAATGATATGATAAAGTGTTTCATGATCTGGTCGATCTTGTTGATCTCACTGATATGGCCGATATGACTGATCTGGTCGCTCTCCTTGATATGGTCGATCTAATTGATCTGACTGATTTTGTTGATCTAATTAAATGGTGTTTCTACCACTTATTAAGTTAACTAAGTGCCATGCACGTAAGAATATCCGAAATATGATGTATAATGCCTCCCAAATTCTAAAGCTCGATAGTAGATTGAAGTCTGGAAGTTGCAAGTTTGAATTTTTGAATTCCTAGTATATCAATGTCTTTATAGAAATGATCGTAAACATGATCATGTTAAAAAACAAGAATGTCATTGGTCGAGTTAAGATGAATTCAGAATTGAAGAATTGAAATATGAACTTTTAATGATAATTTTTTCTTGCAATGATACCAAGCTGTTTTTTTTTAAGATAATATAAAAGTCTACAGGAAAATACTATATTTATTCAATAAAAAAACTATTTTGAAATTAAAATGTAACAATATTTTAATAAAAGAAGTAAATAACTATTCAAGATATATGCACACAAATTTTTTGTATTGAATAACCTTTTCACTTTAAGTTATATAGCCACTTTGGATAAATCATATTACAATATTCCAAGATATATTGATATATTACTAAGCATATTAAATATACTAATTATGTTGTGATATCAATTAAGTCTAAGTTTAAATTCGTATATTATCAATAACTTGGGGAGAATATTCAAAATCAAGTCTAACCTAGAATTCAACAAACTCGATCTTGGGCCTGTCCAGTAATCAGATTTAATTTGGGTTGAGCTGGAGAAAAATGGATGAAATAGTGGATTCTGGAATCAGCTCCTTTACAAGATATATATAAGGGGTGATGGGCCAGCGAAACATTCTAGAAAAATAAAGGTCCACCAATTGAGGAGGTCAAGGTGATCCGAAAGAACCGTATTCCGTATAAGCCTGTGACAATAAGACTAATATTTGAACCGTGTTGGAATAAACTAGTTTCGATTTTCTTTTTTTCAAAATAAATACATTATATAAACATGTCACGTACCCACAAACCTAAGACGACCAAGACCCACTATTTGGCGGTGTTGATTCTCATTTCAGAGTCTCCAACATGCCCATATAATTCCAATGAACATTTCAGAATCGGATCGGATAGTGAATCGATGAGCCGAGTTACCGTTGGTTGGACCGAATGAGGTCATAATGATATAATAAGTATATTTAATTCAAAAGTATATGTAATATGCATAATTTTTAAACATAATCCTACAATTAATTTCAAATATACAAAATCTTAGATTATATTTAAATTAAATCATATAATAATTATCTAACTTGTATCATAACAGTAATGTGATACTAATTTATAAGCTCATATAAATATAATAGGATTATATTTCTTTATAAAATTTTAAAAGTGGAAGTTAAAAATACAACAAACTAAGAGATTAATAAATTTTAAAATATGATTATGAATAAAAGATTAATATTCAAAATCTAACTTGCAGAATATATCGATTTGACTTTCAAAATTTGACACTATTTATCCTTAAAATAATATTGGAAAGAAATATCTCATAGAACAAATTTTAATAAAAAATTATTATTTGAGTATTAATATTAATTGATAATGTGTAAAATGTTAATTTGAGTTAATTATCATAATCTAATTTATAAATAAAATTGGCTACACGTTTTCTTAAATTTATAAACATTTGTATTAAAAGTTCAACAAAAATGATGTAGCTCAAAAAGTATAAGGTTATGTTTCATGCAAGAGGTTAGGTGTTCAAATCTCACCTTCTACATTTTAGCCTATTTTTAACATTAAAAAAATCAAAAAAAAGGAAAAATTCAGAATCGGGTTGAACCGATCCAAACCGGTTCGTCGGTTCACCGATTTTTGGATCGGTTCGAATCTATTTTTTTAGTCAAGCGGTTTTAGGAGGTAAATCGGACTGGATCAACATTCGATTCGTGATCGAACCAATCGGACCAGCCGGTCCGGTCCGACCTTAATATAATTCTATAGTTGCATTTTCTATTTACTTTAGCACTAACTACTAGTCTTTAAATGCCATACAATTTTTTTTGTCATTCAACCAATGCGACAATTTTTTTTGTCATTCAACCAATGCGACAATTCTTATTTATCATGAGGTTGCCACTAAACTCGTACCCTTTAGAATTGATGTAATCTTATCACTTATGGTTATTAATTAAAACTAGGGCTGTCAATGGGGCGGATTTCAATCCGGATCCGATCCGAATCCGGTCCGATTTATTAGGATAATTGTCCGATTAGTGATCCGATGGACCTGATCCGATTAAGAAGATTCGTAATCCGAGTTATATGGAGCGAATATGGATCTAGGCTGATTCGATCCGTTACATATCCGTATCCGATATATACTACTCTATGTTGTTTATATATTATGTATTTAAATAAAAATAAAAATATCTATGTTCCACTAAAATATTTTACTATATTAAAAATAATTTTAAAAAGAAATGCATGAGAGATGTTGGTGGACTGACCAGATAACTAATTGGGTCTACAACATATTAATTTATACTATTTAATAAGAAAAATCAAACCATAACCATTCATCCTTCAATTTTTATCTTCTCTTCCATTTCTCAATATTGAGTTTTCTTCTTCTTTGTTCCAGTTTATATCTTTTTTACTTATATTTTTGTTTATTCTTTTGTTCTAATTTTTATCGTTTATATTTGTCAATCATATTCCATCTTCTACAATTTTTAGGCAATATTTTCGATGAAGTAAGTAAAATTTTACATTTTTAATTCATGATGGTGGAATCTGCAAGTGATTTGGAGGAAAACGGAAAAAAAAAAAATGAGCTTGCTAAATGGATCCGTATAATTTATCCGGATCCGGGATATCAGCCGGATTCGGATCCGGTTGCTAATATTCCAGATCCGAGCGGATTCGGATCCGGATCCGGATAGAAGAAATGGAAATCGGACTCGGATCTGGATCTGCCCTGATCCGGTCCAAGTCCGACCCATTGACAGCCCTAATTAAAACTATTACTTTGACAAAATAAATTTTTTATCATTTCATACGCATTAGCGAGGGACAAATTCAATACTCTAATGACCCATTTGGATGGATGGATTTGAAATGAAGAGAAATTTCAAATGAATGGATTTGAAATTCCAATCATTTGAAATCCATTCATTTGCAATCTCTTCTTTGGATAAATTTTTTTACAAAGGATTTCAAATCCATTCATTTAAAATTCATTGTTTGGTATATATCATTTGTGTTATTTGAAATTCCCAATCGTGCCTTATAATTTGCTCTATGAGTTAATTCTTGTTGTTGATATCGGGATAAAATCGCATAAATTGATTTAGGGCAAAATTATAATTTTTGAAAATTGAGGGACCAAAAGTGCAAATTTGGATTTCAGAAAATCTGGGGCCGAATTGAAAATCTTAATTTTCTGAAAATTCTGGACTGAATTGGATCTCTGGATTTTTCGAAATTCTTATTTATCCCCCTCAGGTTTGTCACCTTCTTACAACTAACCCCTTGTCCCTAAAATGTTCCAATTTTGCCATTGTAAGTTATTTGTAATGTTTATAATATGTTATAAATTTTAAAAATTAGGTGTTAATTGTTATATCTTGTAAATATAAAAATAATAATCATATATTTACCACCAAAATAATTGATATAATTTATAATTTCTCATAATTTTCAATAAATATTTCAATTTATAATACAAAATAAACTTTAAAAAATTTAAATATCTTATTTATAATACAATATATTTATTAAGTTTACTAATTTATAAAATAAATTCATTTAACTAATGTGTAAACATTTCATATTTATAAAGTATATTATTAAAATTCTATTTAATTTAATATTTTACAATTTAAATTGCTTATAAATATATAAATATCCTTTTTTTGTTTTGCAATTTTATTAAAGGGTAAATTACGAATACCCCCCTCAGGTAAGGTCGAATTACAAAAATCACCCTCACATATTGAATATTACAAAAACCCCCCTCAGGTTTGTCACCTTCTTACAATTAAACCATTGTCCCTAAAATGTTCCAATTTTGCCCTTGAAAGTTATTTGTAATGTTTATAATATGTTATAAATTTTAAAAATTGGGTGTTACTTGTTATATCTTGTATAAAAATAATAATCATATATTTACCACCAAAATAATTGATATAATTTCTCATAATTTTCAATAAATATTTTAATTTATAATACAAAATAAACTTTAAAAAATTTAAATATCTTATTTATAATACAATATATTTATTAAATTTACTAATCTATAAAATAAATTCATTTAACTAATGTGTAAACAATTCATATTTATAAAGTATATTATTAAAATTCTATTTAATTTAATATTATACAATTTAAAATTGCTAATAAACATATAAATACCTTTTTTTTTTTGCAATTTTATTAAAACTTGGGCAATTATAAATTTTATCAATTATTCTAGTGGTAAATATATAATTATCTTTTTTTCTAATTTATAAGATATAATAATTAGATCTCAAGTTTTAACATTAATAAGACATTACAAACAATACAAATAACACCCAAGGGCAAAATTGGAATATTTTAGGGGCAAGGGGTTAATTGTAAGAAGGTGACAAACCTGAGGGGGATTTTTGTAATATCCAATACGTGAGGGTGATTTTTGTAATTATGCCTTACCTGAGGGGGGTATTCGTAATTTATCCTTTATTAAAACTTATGTGCAGTTATAAATTTTATCAATTATTCTAGTAATAAATATATAATTATCTATTTTTTTTTTCTAATTTATAAGATATAATAATTAGATCCCAAATTTTAACATTTATAAGAGTACATTACAAACAATACAAATAACACCCAAGTGCAAAATTGGAATATTTTAGGGGCAAGTGGTTAATTGTAAGGAGGTGACAAACCTGAGGGGGATTTTTGTAATACCCAATATGTGAGGGGATTTTTATAATTTACCCTAATTAATATATATAGTCTGATAATTCACATCCGGCCGGGTGGTGTCAAATGTCCATTTTACATCCTTAGTCAATCAAGTTGTTTCAATCACATCTACTAACCAACTTGTAGATGGTTTATTCAAATCAACATTTGTCCTCGTTACCTCAAAGATTCTTCCACATGAAATGAAGTCCTTATTTCAACGGTGGTTAGCTTTTTTATTCATATCAATTAATAATTTGTCCTTGTTTTTGGGTGATGGGTCAACAATGTTAATTTTTACAAAATATTAATTGCTTGTTTTTCATAAATTGACAACGGAAAAGAAGTTTTTCAAACCCAACTTTATGTTAAAATTTATTTTAGACGATCGATATGTACAATAATATATTAGTTATTACGTCAAAGTCTTTCAAATGATTACGTACCAAAATAAAATATAAAGATAATCTAACTGCATATAAATTTTGATGTGAAGCGTGCTTATCATAATATATTAATCAAGTAACAAATAAAATATTACTATTATTGAACTGGAGCATGCATCATATTCATAGCTAGGTGGAACCAATTTTAATTTGATTATGATGAACTGTATTTCCTTGACATCGATTTATATAAAGTGAATACGCTAATTAAAGAACACGGTTTAAAATTTTATTAAGTCTTCATTTTATATTTTAAGAAAAAAGAAATTTATTAGGGCGATGACTATAAAATAGCTAGTATAGATTGATAAAAAATAAAAGTAAGTCCATATATATGTAATCTATTAATTAGCATAGTTGTACTTGTGCAGAAGTAAAAGAAACCTCCCTTGATAGTTGGGTTGAGAGAGTTTACAGAGATTTTCAAGATATAAATTAAAAAAGACTTAAGATAAATATAAGCCTGTCCTGTGTATATATATAGGCGTCTCCAATATAATAAGAAAATAATTAAATAATAGGGAGTATAACATAAATTTAAAACTTTAAATAATAAGTTAAGTTGTATCTCCAATAATATATAAAATCCATCCTGTTTGGATCCATCCCAGCCCAACTTTGGGTTATAATGGCTAGGCGACCAAACTCAAGCGGCATAGATACCCAATTTTCTTGACCAAACCAAATGTATTTAATTCGGGGGTAAATGCAAAATTAACACTCCCATGTTTTATGCTAAACTTGCAAGAAATTATCCTGTAAAATTTTTATTGCGTTTTCAAAAGCCCTACAAAAATACTCAAATTGTGAAAAATAGATCGTTTTGTATCGACATATTTCAAGAAATCATTTCTAAAATACTTCAAGTTGGTCTCTACAACTTCACGTGATATATTTTAAAAATTATTTCTTGAAATTTGTCGATCCAAAACGACCTATTTTTTACAAATTAGGTATTTTTTGCAAGGTTTTTGATAATACAAGGAAGTTTGGCGTAATAAAAATTTCACAGAGTAATTTTTTGCAGATTCAGAATAACACAGAGGAGTAACTTTCATTTTCGACTTTAATTCATCTGTTTGCCATTTTATTTGAAAGTTGTACTTTATTTGCTTTTTTAGGTGGTTGGAATAATATATATATATATATATATATATATATATATATATATATATATATATATATTGTGAAGCTCTCTCGATTTCACATTGTCTGTCTGCATACACAAATCAGCATCGCGCGTGAAATTCATTAATTAATTTGTTTGTACAAATAATACGTACTACTGATCGATCCTGGTGTGTCTTTCATAAACGAGTCAAATATATATAGCACCTCCCCTCAAAGAAGGTACGATTTATATCTTTTATTTTATTGATTATGAAAAATATATATATAGTTTATAATTAAGGTTTATATATCCATTTTTATTGTTGATCTTATTTTGCTTTGCGCTATTGATTTTTGTCATATTTTTGTTTAATTCGGGTTTTCCCAAATTTTTGGACCTATGAAATAGATCTTGATGATGAATGTTAGTTTTGATATAGCTAGATAGATTAAAAAAGCAAGGAACAGATTGACTTTCCAGAGGTAGGCTTTCATAATGGGGCATGAAAAGATTGTGCATGTGTGTGTGAAGTTGCACTCAAGAAAATATATCAACTATTTCAATGGATCACAAAATTCTAAGCAAATTGTGTGTCAAGTTGCAAATAATTTAATTATAGGAATCAACACAAAATAAATTTGAAGGAATATTACTTTATATATATATATATGATATATTAGACAGTGAGACATAGCAACGTGCAACGTCGACGGAACAAATATAAATAATATTTCGACTGCTTTACGTAACATGCTAAGAAAATTAATGCGATACCTGCTTAATTAATTATGGATTGATATGTTGAAAGAATTACATTAATTAGCAATTTTTTATATGATCGTTAATTAAATAGATTAATTTTTTATTTTTGGTGGACGTTATGATACCTACCATCAGTAGTCCCTTTAATTTGTAAATAAATTAAATTGCACGTTCTAATCCATTATTTCCCCCCAACTTAATTAGTGTGTTGGGTCCATTCCATCACATTTTCTTTTAATTATTTCAGAATATATATAAGATGACTTGAAATAATTATATATATATATATATATCCCATCAAACTCGAACAATGGATATTTTGATTTATAACCATTGAAAGTGTACGTACAAAATGTATATATGTGCTTTTGGAGCACGCTAGCTGAAATTGCAACTTATATGGATCCACGCATTCGATCGATGGATATTATCCAATTGCACAAATATATATATTATTCCATCATATATATATATATTAGTATTATTATATTCTTCTTTTAAGATATTTTCAGAGACAAATAAGACAAAGTAACATGCATGGAATATATAGGTTAAATATCGGAAGGACATTTTTTCTACAAGAAAGTTGATATGATGTGACTACAGTTTTAGTTGGGGAGAGAAGCAGATACTACCTACATAAATATCTTACCTTAACCACTCCTCATATATAATAATATTCAATAAACTTTTATGATTAATTAAAGTTAAACGAATTTTAAGTGATATATTGTCAAAATATTAATTAATCAAAAATTAATTAATTAGTTAACTAATTTCTTAAAAAAAAAAAAAAAAAAAAGGAATTTCGTGCAACATTAATTAATGTGTGAAACACAAAAGAATTTTACAGCTAATAAGAACAATTAAACATATAATAATAATAATACAGAACATTATCGATCATATGATCATAATCAATTTCTCATCTCATCAATCATTTTCGATCATATATACCTTTTTCAGATAGGATTAATTAAGCGGCATATATGCATGGAAGCCACACGCCAAGTAGAATTTTAGAAATTATGAAAACTTTTTCCAATGGAACAATATTCAATTGAATTGTATTTGTACTAGAAGATGATGATCGATCATAATTATATATGAAAACGCAATGTCAAGTAAAACATAATATATGTGGGCCTTCATGTCTGACCAAGGACTACCTCAATTATTCTTTCTTATATATATATGCACGTCCCTATCGATCATAATTAATTAAATAAGAAAATGTATAATTGAAGTGTAGTTACCATATATATGTACTGCATGTTTAATTTTGGTGAGAAAAAAAAAAAAAAAAGAAGATTTGATGGTTGATTAATTAAGGGGTGAATTGATGACACTCTATAATTAATTAATTATGTAGGAGTAATTAATTAGAGGAAGGAAAAGGTAGGTCTTTCATTGTTATTAGATTGAAGCAATTATTAGTTGAATTTTATTATATATCAATCAAGTTCTTGTAACCTAGTACATGTTAAATGGCTAATAATTACTAGTATATATACTAGAGAGTATAATTAAGTGGCCATGGGATATATATATATATATATATATATATATATATATATATATATATATATATATATATATAAATATATTTATTTTTTGTATGTTGGGTTAGTATAAAAAAGGACAAGGACTTGACCTGGAATATTTAAGAAAAGAAGAGAGAAACCCAAATGCTATTGGCCATTAATTTCTCTGCACAAAAAAAGTAAAGTACACGTCATTTAATTATGAAGCATTATTATACTAGTTGTCTGTATAAATAATCATATATATATTTATATGTGTGTGAATTGTGATCCTCCGTAGGTACTTTTCTCCTCTTCTTCTAATTAATTGTTGAAAGATAGAGGGAGGTAGAGGTAGAGGGAGGAACAAGCATACTGCATATATAATATATAATTATATATAATTAAGATATATATGGATAGAGATAATTATAAGGAATCATTGGAGATTGAGAGAAGAGAGGAGGATGATGATGATGATTCCATTTCCGGTGCACCTCCTGCAGCTTGGAACAAACAAATAACTGTTCGTGGAATCATCGCCAGCATATTGGTTGGATCCATTTTCAGTGTGATTGCAATGAGGCTGAATCTCACAACTGGTGTCACTCCAAACCTTAATGTTTCTGCTGCTCTTATTGCTTTTATTTTTATTCGAACATGGAACAAAATCCTTGTCAAGTTTGGGATTGCTTCCTCTCCTTTTACCAAGCAAGAGAATACAATGATACAAACATGTATTGTTGCATGTTACAGCATTGCAATTGGAGGTATATATATATATACGTAATTCATTCATTCAATATTCATTCAATATTAATTCATTGAGCTCTCTGTTTAATTTCTTCTCAGGAGGATTTGGATCTTATTTATTGGGAATGAACAAGAAAACATTTCAGTTATCTGGTGGACCAACTATTTTAGGCAATTCTCCTACCAGTATCAGAGAGCCTCAAATTGGTTGGATGACTGCTTATCTCTTTTTAGTCTGTTTTATCGGCCTTTTCGTCTTGATCCCTCTTCGAAAGGTAAGGTATCATGTATAATATAATAAAGATAAATCAATCATTCCCAACTTCTTTCTGATTAATTACACAAAATTAAGATTCAGAAACAGTATCATCAGATGGATGATGGATGGATTATATATTACTTTTTTTTTTTTAATTTAATCTGAAAATGGTCCCCAGATCTTGATAATCGACTACAAGTTGACTTTTCCAAGTGGCATGGCAACTGCAGTTCTTATTAATGGATTCCATAGCAGAGGTGACAAAATGGCAAAGTAAAAATCATGCACCCTTGAAAATATAAACTACTTTAATTATCTAATTAATAGAATAAACAAACAATTTTTTTTTTTTTTTTAATTGCAGAATGCAAGTAGGGGGTTTCATAAAGTCTTTCTCCTTGAGTTTTATTTGGGGCTTATTTCAATGGTTTTACACAGCAAAAGAGGAATGTGGTTTCTCACACTTTCCTACTTTTGGACTGAAAGCAAGGAAGCAATCGTATGAATTTAATTAATTAATTAATTTTTTTTTATATATCAAAATTGGATTTCTTTTTTATAGATCATGATGATTTCTTTTTTTTTTCTTTTCTTTTCTTTGGGGGCAGATTTTATTTTGATTTTAGCTTGACTTATGTGGGAACTGGAATGATTTGCTCTCATATTGTGAACTTATCTCTTCTACTTGGAGCTGTTGTATCATATGGTATGATGTGGCCACTTATTTCAAAGCTCAAAGGAGATTGGTTTCCAGCAGATATACCAGAAAGCAGTATGCAGAGTCTTAATGGCTATAAGGTACCTACTCTCTCTCTCTCTCTCTGTTTTCTTTTTTTATCTCTCTCTCTGTTTTTTTATAACTAAACTACAAGTCTACAACGACAACAACTTTGCAGGTATTTATCTCCATTGCTCTTCTTTTAGGCGACGGCCTCTACAATTTCGTAAAGATACTACACGCTACATTAAATAATTTCTACCGCAAGAACATTCTCCACTCATGTAAGAAGCTGCTGCTGATTCACTTTCCAAATTCTCTACTACTACATCATCTTTTAGTTTAACAAAACTTCACCTCATGCAGGTGGAGTTAATCAGCAGGACAACAAGAAGACTCTTAATGATCTTAAAAAAGATGAGATTTTCTTGAGAGAAAAAATCCCCCTATGGTTTGGAGCTCTGGGATACATAACCTTGGCTTTGATATCAGTGATCGCAATTCCCTTCATTTTCCCAGAACTCAAATGGTACTTTGTTCTCCTCGCCTATGTTTTCGCCCCATCCCTAGCCTTTTGCAACGCCTACGGAGCCGGATTAACAGACATAAACATGTCCTACAACTACGGCAAAGTGGGACTTTTCTTCATAGCCGCAGTGTCCGGAAAAGAACACGGTGTCCTAGCCGCAATGGCTGCCTGTGGCCTCTACAAGTCCATTATTAATATTTCTTGCATCCTAATGCAAGATTTCAAAACTGGCCACTTAACTCTAACTTCCCCTAAAGCAATGCTACTGAGCCAGGCCATTGGGACAGCTCTAGGCTGCATTGTTTCGCCTTTGAGCTTTCTTCTATTCTACAAGGCATTTGATATTGGAAATCCAGATGGAGAATTCAAAGCTCCTTATGCTATCATATACAGAAACTTGGCTATAATTGGAGTACAAGGCTTTAACGCTCTGCCTCAACATTGCTTGCAACTTTGTTATGGCTTTTTTGCGTTTGCCGTTGTGGTTAATCTGGTGAAGGATCTTTCGCCAAAGAGAGTCGGGAAATGGATGCCACTTCCTACGGCGATGGCTGTGCCGTTTTTGATTGGAGGGTATTTTGCTATTGATATGTGTGTGGGGAGTTTGGTAGTGTTTTTGTGGGGGAAGATGAATTTGAAGAAGGCGGAGCTTATGATTCCGGCTGTGGCTTCAGGGTTCATTTGTGGGGAGGGGTTGTGGTCAATTCCTGCATCTGTTTTGGCTTTGGCTAGAATTAAACCACCAATGTGCATGACATTCTTGTCTGGTTAATTACTACATTTTTCCATTTCAAAAACAATAATAAATAAATTAATACAAGCAAGCAAGGAAGAAATATGATAACAGTTTCAAAAACATCTGGGTCAACCTTTAGATGTTTATGTAATTATTATCTACTGTGTTTTAATTACTTTTCTCTATACTTTTAGTCTCAAGTTGAATAGAAAGAAAAGACCAAAGTACAAAATATTTTAGAAAATTGAAACCAAAAGTATTAACATGTAAATCCTGTACATACAATGTCACCTCTATTGATTCAATTAATTCTAACAAATTTTAACTCAATTCAACCAAAAAACATAGAGTAGTAGTCTGTGTTTCTTTGTCCCAGTTTCCCATCTTTAATAACACTCTTTCCTTCTCCAAAAAAAAAAAATAAAAAAAATAAATAACACCCTTCCATCAATGCCTATCTATGCCTTCTCTAAATATGATTCTTGATGTCTTTTTTCTCTCTCTTTTGAAGCATGATTCTTAATGTTATACTTAACTTAGGTTAATATCTTTTTCTCTAGCTTTTTAGTTAATTTTCACTAGTGTCATTGGCGTTTCCATAAGAAAATGAAGAATTATGACACAGGCTCATATGTCAATGGGCCATATTATTTGCGAATGAGAAAGTATACCAACCTAAATAGGGCAGGCTTAATTTAAGAATATTTACAAATTTGGAAATTCAAAATGTTATCAACTAATCAAAAAAAAGCATCATCAACACAAAGGTTATTTTGATCTTTCACAACCAATGGATGAATAATTTCATATCGACTAACTTGAAAATTTAATAACATGACATAAGATTGAAGAAAGCCTAGCAACTCATCCCAAGTAATCACAACATATAATTGATTAAAGCAATTGTTGACCTTATAGCGTCATATGCCCCAATTTCAATCAAAAAACGCACAGAGAAATAGAAAGTTTATTCCTGTGAATGAAACAACATGGAAATAACATTTTGTATGGAATTTAATGTGTAATGATATTACTCTCTTCGGAGACTTTGTATATCGAACAACAAAATCAACATAAACTCTATAAAACTCATCTTGTAGCAATAGTTAACTAATATACAAGTCTACATGAAGAACAAACTCTCTCTGGTGATAAACTAGAAAGCTTTTTCCAGATTTTTTTTCTTTTTTTTTTTTTTTTCAGTTCGACTCATAATATAGGTACTAACTTATGCAGTTATTATACCAGCCAAAACATCACTCTTACCACGTGCTGAAATGGTGTACACTAGTCTAATCGCATCAAGCCATCCGTCCAAAGCTTCCCAGGACTCAGCAATCTGCAGCACAAGGGAGTGAAACTTACTGATTGAAATAAAAGAAAAAAATAGTAAGCCAGTAGAAACGGAAAGCATAAAGATACCAGAAAAACCGGTCCATTAACTGTGTCAATGCACAGGCCTGCTCCGGGTGGCAACGTAAGATCAGCAGATGCTGATACAGAGACGATATCTGAGACATCAACTTTCACTACAGGTTTATTAATTGGCATATCTCCTGATTTTGATGAAAGGCTCGGCGACAACCGTCTTTGATCGACTTTATTAATCTGCATAAAAACAGCGTGAAATGCTAAGATTACGGCTTCAAATTCAAAAGGTGGAAATGGGGCTTGGTAAAATTGTTTTTTAGTCCCAAAGACTCTCGGCACTTTTGGTCACGTGTTTTATAAAATTGTACTTTTTATCCCAATTTTTTATAATGTCCTGCCCTATGGTCCTATCATCCCATTCCTATTCAATTTGGGACCAAAAGTGCAAAACTGTTCATGGGACCAAAAGTATAAAACTGAGAATATAATATAGGACCAAAGTGCAAAAACTGGATGGAAGAAAGGGCGATATGAGCAAAAATGCAAAATAAAGACTATCACATGGCAAAAATGTGCAAAAGACTGATAGAAAAAATGGCAATGCAAAAAAATGGATGGAAAAAGGAGCGATAGGACCAAAAGAGCAAATTAACTCAAAAAATTGGACCCAAATTGCAATTTTGTGAATTCGGACTTGAAGTGCTGATTGAAAGTGTTGAGGGTTCAGTTTTGTGAGACAGATAAATGCAATTGCCATTCTCGCTTCATAATGGAATTGAAGATCGGTACTTTTACCTGCTGGAGCCCTTCCTGATTCAGTACGAATTCAGAACGTTTCCAATCACTGTGAGGTGCAAGTGGATTTCCCACAGGTGGTGCAGTCAGATACCCAACCTTCAGATATGGTAGAGGCAGCTGGAAAAATACAAACCTCTTTAGAGCTATTATGTGGAAAAGGAAAAGATATACTCAAGTATTCCTTCAAAAGTTTAACCAGTATATATATATGGCACACAGAATACGAATACTGGATTAAAAATTGAAATGTAAAGTAATAACGTACTCACCATAGAGCGCACAAGCTTTAAGGCACTAGTGTAAACCTGAATGACAGCAGAGAGATATAAATCAGGTAAGAAATGATAGAGATTAACATTGAAGGAAAATGCAAAGAAAATAAACAGATAGCAACAGGGAACAATATCAGGATTTCACTGTGACTTCAGACGGAGAATCTGCTAATAATAGAGATAGTACATACGTAGTGGGGAGCCTAGGCTATAAACTATAACATCAGAGATAAAACAATGGTAAATATGACTAACATGTGAAAGGGAAAAATTATCTCAAAGATATATGTTTCAAAATTGTTGTGCTCACTGAGTAATTGGGCTTCAGTGAATGAGCAGCTGCAATATAGATAGCAGACTGGCTGTATAACTCATCAGGAGAGACTTCCTTTGCATTCACATGTCCTCCAGTTCTTGATATATCCTCTGCTAACCCATACTGCGATTTAAATCAGATGATGAAATCAAATTGTATCATATCCTTAGTCTTTCATCTACATTTTTATTTTTCCAAGAGTCAAAATTCAGTGCAGTTTATGAATTAGAATTACAAGCTACCAAACTATTAAAAGATAAGACAGAAACTAACCAGTACAGTTCCAAGATTATAAATTGCCCTATGGAAATCAAACTGCAACTGTATTGCAGCACGGAACTGTTGATAGACAACAAAGATTTTAGGTTATCAGAACAACAAGACTTTTAATGTATCCGCTAAGCCTAAATAATTCTGTTACCTTACTGATGGCAGTTTTCACTATTGTTTGTTTTTCACGAGCAGGAACAATTGCACTGAGTTCCTGAATGAATTATAAGCACACAGAGAAGAAGAAGAAGAAGAAGAAAAAAAAGAAAAGAAAAAAATTCAGCCACAAAACATGCTAAAACAAGCAATAACTCTGCTTTAATTATCATAAAACAACAATAACCAAAAGGAATAAGAAAAAATAAATGGTTATGGTTTATTAATTCGTGAAGGTACCTGCAGAGCAAGTCCCCAGTTGTTAAGTGCCTGAAAATTTATCACAGGGTCAGAAAACCAAGTAAAACAAAATTAACAATGTCATCAAGACGCAGTTCTACAAGGAAAAAGGGAATGCGGAATGTAGAAAAGATCTGGAGAGGTTCATAACATATAAAAGATACATCCTGGTACACGTTGAATGAAAAGGTACGAGGTATTATCAGTAAATCAAGAAACTTTGAGGAGCACTGTTATAGTAGCTGATCCAATACTGGAATAGAAGGCTATGTTCACCTCAGTGAGATCAAATTACTTTGAATTGTTACCTGGGGACTGTTCCAATTGAGCTGGACAGCCTTTCCATAATTCTTTGTTGCCTGAAAATTAAGAAACGAAAGGACAGTACATCATTTACACATCCCTTTTACTGGGTTAAAATGTCATAAGACATGTAACACATTCATGAGAATGCAAACAAGAAGAGACGAGCTTGCATAAAAAATAACTCCGTACTGAAAACCCAAGCTGCATGCCCACAAATTTGGTCCAGGAAGATGTGATGCTAGACTAATACTTGTGTGCACTATATACACCAGCACATACTTGTGTGCACTTTAAACACCAGCACATAAGACCATAAGACCATCTAATTAATTTCAAATAACATATATATGATACTTCAACTATCAAAGGCAAGATTCAATAACATTGTCTAGTAATTAACTGAACAACTTCCATTTTACATGGAAAAAAATATCTCCATTTCTCGTACGCATAATTACTAATGTTAACCTTCTAATATGAAACTTATTAGTCATCAAGGCTCCTAATTCAACTGAATAATATTTATCACTTCAACGCATCTTTTTCTTAGTTGAATTACTAGTTCTAACTTTTTTTACTTCAACAAGATCATCATTTATTGGAATACAGAACAATTTACCATCACCAACACTTTTCAACCCTCCACCCACCCCGACCACCTAACACATCGTTGCAGTTCTTAGGGGAACAAAAAACAGAAAGAGTTCAAACCTGTTTCCACAGTTCCTCAGCTTCCTTAGTACGGCCATTGTCTAGTAATTAACTGAACAACTTCCATTTTACATGGAAAAAAATATCTCCATTTCTCGTACGCATAATTACTAATGTTAACCTTCTAATATGAAACTTATTAGTCATCAAGGCTCCTAATTCAACTGAATAATATTTATCACTTCAACGCATCTTTTTCTTAGTTGAATTACTAGTTCTAACTTTTTTTACTTCAACAAGATCATCATTTATTGGAATACAGAACAATTTACCATCACCAACACTTTTCAACCCTCCACCCACCCCGACCACCTAACACATCGTTGCAGTTCTTAGGGGAACAAAAAACAGAAAGAGTTCAAACCTGTTTCCACAGTTCCTCAGCTTCCTTAGTACGGCCACGCATTTTTGCCCGATCAGAGATTGCTATAGCCCAATTGTAGTAAGCCTGGGATTAAGTGACAAAATTTAATAGATCTTCACATGAAGTAACAACAAATATCTTATTCAATATGTATATATGTATGAGTGTGGGCAAGTCCCACACGCACATATACAATATGAGACTAGCATAGACAGTGTAAACCTTCTCTTATAAAATATATCCAATATCAATTACTACTGGAAAAAATGGATAATCATTTTATGAACTATAAACAGTCCATCAAACTTTTCATCCAACTGATAAAATACACAAGAGTATCTTTTTTAACTGAGCACAGTACATAATTTTGTACTTAGTGTTAGTGTTCATAGAAAGGTTGCATAGTGTATTTTGGGTTATCTGACACTTGGATGCAATTTTGTACTTTCACTTGGATGCAATAAAATTCTTTTCTTTGCCCAAAAAAATATAAATTTTGTAGTTATAATATTACATGGAAACAAGCATTCACATTATTGCACCTATGTTATCAACCACATATAGAGCACAAAAAGAACCTTCAAGACTCCTTTTATTTACATTCAACCGCAACGAGCAGGTTACATGGTAACCACAAACTAAAACTACTCTGATACCATGGATACATACATCATTAAGCGTAGGGCAAAGACGGGTAGCCCCCTCATACTTTTTACATGCCTCTTCAAGCAAAGCATCCTTGGAAGGAGAACTGGATTCTGGACTTACGTTATCAGCACTCTCCTGCATGAAAAATCCGAATTTTTTATGGAATATTAAAACAAGTACAAGGATGTAACTTTAAGAAATTGATTGTGTATGGCTCAAGGAAAGATATCCTCATATTCCCAATGAAATTTCAATAACAATAACTAAATATTAGTATACTTCCACCATAACTTTACAAACAAAAAAATTCCTGATCCATCAGATCCATTGAGATCTATCGCTTTTTAAATCAACATCTCTAGAAACCAAACAAAATCAAAATTGAGGGAAGGAAGTTGTAATAACATAATCTCAAAATAACCAACTAAATTTGCACTTGTCAAACCTGAAGAACCAGTGCCCAATTGTATAATGCATCATAATCATCTGGATTTCTCTCTAGTGCACTAGCATATCTGCAAATCAATGCCGGAAAGCATCATTTAGTTAATGCAACTTTAGTTTTAGGAATTTTATGCATGAAAACAATATTTGATGACAGCGCTTAAAGACATATCCAGCTCTTCTTATGCATATAGCATGGATAAAACGTCCCTAAAAATCAACGAGCACATTAAAGAGGGATATAAGCACCAACTCATCAAAATGGGCAAAACAGTGCATTCTACAGGAAAGTCAAGTTGTACAAATCAATAAAGGAAGAAATGATAGCTCATAAATTATTGTGAAGTACAATGTTCTGCTTTTTCCGAAAGATTACAAAGCTTTATAGGCTTCATGCAGAATTTTATCCCAGATCTTGGTTTGTAATATTAAGTGTAAATAATGTTAGACATGATGCAAAAAGGACGTCATGCAGTCGTTGATCAGATATGTTTCTGTGAATGAACAACGAGGTGTTTGAAGAAGGTGAGGGAGAAGGAGGCCTTGATCCACAGACCACAACAGATACAATCTTATTTTACATTTCAGTACTCATACTTTATTTCGGTCGGAAATGCAGACATGAGCTAGTACAAGCGATCACTACTTTACATGTAAAAGAAGCAAGAAAAAAACATGTATTGCAAATTGTCAATTTATCTAAATGACATTGCACTAAAAGATAAGGCAAGACGCCTACCTCCTGGCAGCAAAAGTAAGAACTCTTTGACGAGATCTGCCATCCTCATCAACACCGGTGACACTGTTAATCAACTCCATAGCAGCATTATTCTGTTCAATTTGCTGTTCTGCATTCTGTTGACTGGAATAACATAAGCATCTATTAAAAATAATTAACTTTTCATTCCAGGGGAAAAAATCAAAATTGCAGCTGGGTTGTTCAAATCACATAGATAGAACATCCACCCTTCAAATAACAAAATGGATTTGTTGATATATCTGCTTAAAATTGAAATTCCTAGTTAATAATAAGTTCCAGTCATGGGAAAAAATGAAGAATGGTTATTTTACTTCAACTTTAATAACCCAAATAAAAAAATAAATCCAAATATTATCAATAAAAGATACCAGAAATGAATGAAAAATGAAGGGTGGACAAAGGAATAAGCCGCAGGGAAGCCAAGAGTAACATCACACTATACAATTTAGTGGAATGAAATTGTAGTAGCAATTGAACATTGTACCATAAAGCTCAATGTTCGGCCACACACATGCACATACACACAAGCAAGCCTGATCAATGCACACACCCCAAATGTTGAGATTCACACAAACATATAACATGTCACAACATGATTGTCTGTACTTTACACTATTATAGCCAAATATCCTAATACAAATTTTCATTGACGATCGAATACTAAAATTGTACTATTTAATTCTCAAGTTTCAAATAGTCCAACTAAAATTTCAAATTTCCTCAAGATTCAAAACACTTTTATTTTGCAAAAAATCTGAATCACACTGATTCATACACAAAATATAGCATCAATTTGTTCAAAAATTCTTCATACTTAAAGTCCACTTTTCTCAGCTTTTGATCTGCTCTATTGGTAGTTTGGTTACATCACAAAGCTCTTCATACGCTTTCGATCAATGTATTTCAGTATTTATCATAAATATTATATTAGCATTTTATATGAATGATAAAGATTTGACCCAAAGTCTCCAATACTCCTAAAGCTTTCAAAATTTTTCCAATCCAAACACTTAAGCCCTAATTAATTAAGTTAATAATCTCCTAAAATCTAATTCAAGTAAGATCTAAACAACTGCATTGCAATTGCTAAATTACATTCCTAATAATTATAGGTCAGCGCATAATAGTATCAAATCATAAAGTTGCAATAGCATTACCTTCCATCACTCAATTATCAGCTCCACGCTATCAAATCCAGAATAAAGAATTATATAGAAATTGACTAACCTATGAGGAGTATCAACTTCTCCATCATTGGTGGCATCTCCAGTCTTCAATTCATTCAACAATTCTCGCATAGTAAACGTTCGATTACCTTCCGCTTTGCTCAGCTTCGAAACATCATCTTTGTTCGACTGTAATGCACCACTTAATTCAGTCGAGATTTCTTCCAATGGCGTAGAAATCGATGCCTCCGCAATGACTGGTTGTACTTGTTCCTCCACTGGGTGTTCTTCGGCATCAGGGGATTGTACATCAGCGTCGTTGGAATCGGGGAGATTTGGATCTGAATCGGTGATCGACGGTGCTGCCGCAGCTTCCGGTTCATGATCGTGTTCTCCGTTTTGTATATCGGAAGACATAATATTACTGTAAACAAAGAGAAGTGTGAAGAGGAAATAGGAAATGGATAGATCTGCAATGTCTTTAACGACTATTTTGGTAGTGAAAGGAAAGAAAGAAAATCAATTCAATTGAATTGAATTTATTTATTCAACCTTGTATTCGCATTTTGCATTTACACTTGAAGGCGGAAAAGCGTGGGTGTGAAATAATAGATAGGCCCAATCCAAATCTTTGGGTATTGGGCTAGCATGCATTATGGACTCATCAATCATATATATATATATACCCATTGATTAATATAATATTTTATTATGAAATAATTAAAACTTCGTATTTTATATAGTCTAATTAACTAAGATAAGAAGACATTAATTAATAATATAATTCATAACATTATTTTTATATGTATCTCAATCAACACTTATGAGATATGGGTAAATGTTACGAGGATTGGAGCTAAGTGGTATTATACAAAGATTCGGGTTTGTAGCTAAATTGGATAATTAATTTGTGTGCGTTGAGAAGCTAATTGCAGACACGGACGCAGAACTTGAATAGTATTCAGATTTAAATCTTTATCCAAAGCTCGGCGAAAATACTACAAAAATCCAACCAAAGACTGGTTTCAAACTTGAATAAGATCAAAATCAAAATTCATTGAAATGTAGTTTTACTTAAATATGAATCTCTTATTTAGCCCAACTATGAATTCTTACCGAATACAACTTGTGTAGGACCCAAAAAAAAAAAAAAATACTACAAGAAATCAACATTAACTTCTACTATGGACATATTTGGTTGAAATATGAAATCATGAGATGTAGATAAAATTATTAGAACTATTATAATAATAAGTCAATACACGTGCATCCAATGTCGGGTAACATTTAAATTCTCCACAATGTGTAAGAAAACAAGAAAACTCCAATCCACTTCTTAATGACACAAAAGAACTCTTCTTCAAAAGGAAAACAAGGAACAAATCTGTCCAACAAGTAGCCACTTCACCCGTTAATTACCCGTAATACACGGTAAATCCTTAAAGTTACCGAATACGGAAGTTGCCTATCATGTCTTTCTTCTGTAAATGAAACAAATTGGAGTGATCCTTGTCTTAAAGAATCCCCTGTGGAGTAACAAGAAACGGAAAAAACTTGAGTCGAAAGCGTAAACATTGGGAAACAATCGACAGTTTTTAAATCTTTTCATGAAGGGTCACGACCAAATCATGCGCATCGTCTAAAAGTTTCCAGACATCAAGATGTCCAGCCATGCTATTACACTCCCTCATTATTTCATCCATGCTGCTGTATTTCTCTATAATCAACCTTTTCTTTTGAAGCACACAAGCAGCTATTGCATATAGTAATAAATCATCAGTTGGGGGCGCTTTTAACCTTATCTTACCCCAACTCGACTTGGCAATTCCAGCTCGAATGGCTGCTTGATCTGCCCACATAACCTCCCATAGGCAAAGGGTCTGCTCAAAAGTTAACTCCCTTCTGAATAAAACAACCACCATTCTGTATACAAAGAAGCAATCTTCTACTTGAAGCTTCTCAAGGTGCTTGTATAGATGTGAATCTTTACACTTTATAATTTTAGAGACAGTGTTTAACTGTCTCCTTATTCCAACTTCATCGAGTCGGAAGTTATGTCGAGCTTTACGCATAAAACCGACAAAGCACCAGAAAGCTATGTGATCTTCTACTATAACTGAGATTATTGGGGAGAGTAAATCACTCATACCTTGACAATACCCAATTTCAGAGTCGTATAATGCATAAGCTTCAAGAATGGCAACTAGACGAGCCGCGTGATAAATTCTGCATGGCTCTAGATGGTCATAATCCTTTAATCCAACACTTTCAGCTAATCTTTGTGCCTTGACCTCCGATATATTGGCTTGAGATGGGGAATAAATTATCCATTCAGCATTGGCACGTACGGCATCTAGGCGAATGATACGCTGCCATGTGGCAAAATCTTCGGCGTTATAAGATGTAGGGTTCGTCTCTGACATACCAAGAGATTCATTTAGATAACCATCTTCAGCTTCCATTGATCCAAGAAGAGGTATTGTGTCCTCAAGATCTTCGGAGGAATCAGAATCAGAAGATTCTTTTTCGGCTTCTGATACATTTTCACTAGTAACTATACCATCATCCTCTTCTTGTTCGATTAACTCCCTGGACGTATGAAGATATAAATTACAACCTTCAGTTGACGAGCTAACTCCCTCAATGGAAAGTGAAGGTCTTGCACTGACAATTTCATCCACTGCAGGAGAATCTAAAACATGACAAATATCACCACCATCTTCATTACGGTTGTTTTCGGAGATCTCCTTCAAGTTGAAATTTCTTTCAAAGTGTTTTGAGATTTGACAGCACTGTCTTCGTAAGTCAACATACACTCTCCTGTAATAAATATATGTTAAAGCATAACAAATTAAGAACATATTAAAACAAGATTTAGATTCCTAGAAATGAACCATATGTTGTAGAAGGGAAAAGGATTTAAGTCAGATTTTACAAATGATCTCATCTATATATATCTTTACTGCTGATGTTTGAAGAAGAGACGGACAATCGGGATAAACCCCTATGGAAATAAAGTTGAGCCAAAACCTCTTAGAGCCCGAGTAGGAAATATAGTCATGTGGATGATGCAAAATAAAAATAAATAACTTTGAATGCCAGCCTAACCATTAAATTCGATTATAAAGAACTAATGCTTCTCCAAAGAGAACTTTCACTAGAAACAGATGCCAAAAATTAATTAAAGACTAATGTCTCAGAAAACATTAATTCCCATTATAATACCATGAATCATAGTGAAAAAACTTTTGCCTTCAGAACCCTGGAAACATGTATGCATAAATTTTATAGAAAAAAGAGATGAAATTCGTTCTCATACTCCACGAGAAAGTTCATAAGAAATAAGAAGCACTCATGAAAAGATGGAAGTATGGGATGATATCCAAATTAGCATGTCGAAGTTGGAGGGGGAATTCTTCCTTTCCTTTCACTTTGTGTGCTCCTCACTAGAAAGCTTATGAAAAAGAACAATTATTCATGGAAGGGTGCAAAAAAGAAATGCAGAATGATATCCAAAATTCCAAATTAACACGTGCAGAAGGAGGGGGAAGGGGGGTTGAAAGGAGGGTCTTCCTTTCTTTTCATTTGGCTCCAACTAAAATTGGGCCACTTGTGGATATAAACATACCTCTTTTGAGCTTTAATTGCATCTCTCTCTCTTTTTGAACTTTTTAAATCATACCTGAAAAAAATATAGGATATCCAGAAAAAAAAATTACCATATCAAAGTCCAACATCTACAAAATAAGCCAAAAGGAAACAAAGAAACAAAAGATCGAGGTTCCACACAGTAATGTCAAATGTACACTGTTGCCAAGGGCAATGAGGACAAAGCCCCATGATATCTCTACTTGTGCATGTGGTGCAGTTGCCTCCAGTGACTACAGGAGCCATTATACTAGAGCAATTTAGGGCTTTGAGTTCCAAAAATCTGATGTCACTAAGTCAGAAGACATAATTTGTTCATCATATAATTAACATACCCTTCCTGTAATGTATCTCATTCAGACATTTTCATTTTTTTTAATAATAACTTTACTCGTCATTGTAGTTTAAGTTGAGTTGATGTAACTTCATAAGCTGAAGGAACGAATGACAAAGCATCAAACATAAATCACACTCCAGAAAGCAAGAGTTTAAAAAAATGAAGATAATCCAGATTAAGTGAAGGAGAAGTAAACACCATAACAGATTTTAACATAACATATTAAGAATGATAAGTATCGGAGCAATTCCACATCCGTAGAGTAAATCAACAATGTAAGTATCTGTGCAATTGCCAACTATCAGTTATAAACCAACATGTGATTAGTCTAGTGGAAGGGACTAGTCACTAAAATCCAGGTTCGAATCCCTGTTGGGAGATGTACCCACTTAATGTGCCCAACCAGCCTCGAAAGGGATTAAACCCAGAAACCCCAAAAAAAAACTATCAGTTATAATGGACAGTTTATTTGTCAAAAGAAGTAGTCATTAAATTAAAGTCAGACCCATATCTAGTTGAGGATAACAACAAGTGAAGATATATGAAATCTAAATGTATCCCAAAATTTCTTCAACAAAGATGTAGAGAACAAAATTATAATTAATAAGACTATAAAAACTGCAACTGCAAGAGGATAACAAGCATCAGGCATTTCTCAACAGTTCCATCAATCACGTGTTTCTAAGAACCAAATATAAACAAGAGACCACTTACATTCCAAGAAGGAAAGGCCAAACCTTTGGCCTTACACTTGGCTCAACACCCTGCATCAAATATTGAAATTATACTCATGTTTGAGCACAAAATGCAAAAACAGAAACGGAAGTACTCGAGCTGATTTATGAAAGTTAAAACAAATGCACACACACAAATATACGTGAGCATACCCCACTCCGGACTTTCTTCAAAAGCTTGACTCCTCCATCAGAAAGTTTTTCATCCACATCAAACAAACTCTTCCATTGCTTTGCCAGAAGAGCATGTTTTCGTCTCCTTCTAGACCATGGAGATTTCAGGCTTCCCCTGTAAAAGTGGCACAAAATATATCACAACCAAAGAGAGTGAAACTACAAAAGGCACTAAAGAATGAAAATTGCTTCACAACAACCATCTGCACTTCTGGCCCTGTAAATAACTTAAACAATACAATTATAGTCTTCATATCCTCAATGGACGCTAGAGATTAGCTACATCCTGGAGAACATAGTTTGATTCTCTCCGGCCAGATATCTTTAAAAAACCAATTTTGTGAATTTACGACCATAACTTAAAATCCAAATCCCTCCTTTTGCTCACTCTGAAATCTTCCTAGACCTTAATTTCACAGTGGAATTATGAGAGAAAGAGAAATCAAATAATTGGGGATTTATTTTCAAACAACAAGATTGAGATCTGAAGAAAAATAACATAAAATCCAATATTTAATCAATGAATCAGGACGAAAAAAATGAAAGAACTGAGGAAAATTTAGGGTGAAAAGGAACTGACCAGTCAGAGGAAACTGGTGAGGAAGACGACGATGATGAAGAAGAAGCAACGACTAAAAGAACCGATCTCAAATGAATCCACGATGAAGAAGTTGTATTACTATTCGACCCAACTGACGTCTGGCTCCGCCTCAACGCTTTCATCAATGGTTATTTTTATACCAACATCTATTTCTAATATGGAGTATATAATTAATATACACGTAACACCTCTTCTCTCTCTCTCTTTCTCTCTCTCTCTCTCTATTAAATAAATTAATGCAACAATTGTGGGGTTTCAAATTCCAACTAATAGACAGGATTTTCTTTGCGATTACCTACGGGAGGAATAGACGAGTGTAGCGGTGAGAGCGATCCCGGCCATGGCGGTGATGGCGATGGCTATTCCGACGTTGGAGATTCCACTCCCACCGCTGCTGAAACCTCTGCCGCTGGCAGCCTCCGCGAAGATGAATATTCTACGACGAACATCACCGCCGAGGAAGATTTCCTGCATCAACGAATAGAGCGCCACTGTTGACGTCACCACCCAAATTACACTTTTGCCCTCGCTCTTTCTACTCGTCACTCCCGAGTATCTCCACACCATCACCAAACTAACTATAAAACCCCCCCATGATCACTTTCTTTTTGCTTTTCCAAAGGGATCTGAAAATATATATATATATATATATATAATAAATAAAATTACGTAGTTGTCGATATTAATTATTATCATACATTTTGTTTTGTATAAAATATGTGTATAATTCTTTCATTTTTAGTTTTAGATATATGTATAATGGACGTGTCCGTCTGTATTATGATGAAATATGTAAATTTAATATGTAAATAAAATCAGATTGATGACGTCTGAGATTTCACTAGCATTAGCAAACCTATAAATTTAACGTTTTTATTGGGCTAAGAAATTAGTTTTAGCCTTTCACTAATATTATATTATTTCTCAAGTTATTATTTTGTCAAATTCAAAGTAATTATATAATAAGTGCAATGTATTTAATTATTTCAAGATCGTATGTAGCTCTTACAGGAGAATGATCAATCACAAAATAAATAAAATACATTTATTTAATGGTTGGATAAGATTGATCAAGTAAGGCTTGGACAATAATTTTTCATTATACTTTAACTAAATCTTAATATCATCAAATTTCATAAAGCATGAGAAAGTAAAAAAACTTGGGTAAATTAAGGCATGATCTATTCGAAATGATGAACGAGTTTTTCCGTATGTGATATTATCTTTGATTTTCAACATTTTTTCTATTAAATATTAAAATTGACTAAAAACACGATAAATATAGATTGAAACGTATAAAATATATAGGAAACAAATGTTAAGTTGTGAACTAAATTAATATTTTGCTTTTAAGTATGAGTTCTTCATGATCAATCACCTCTTCAAGTCATTCTCATATAATTTATGATCAATTAATGGAAAAAACATTAAAAGCTATTTACCAATTAGTATATGTAGCACTTGACTGACTGGTCTTTTAGGTTTTTAATAATGTACTATAAATTATGACAAAAAAAAAATTAGGTACTATAAACAAGTAAGTATAAATAAAAAGGGTACGTATGATCTGAAAATGTTAAATTTTTAACGAGGAAAATGGAATTTAAATATTCAACTCTTACTAATTTATAGAGAGAATAATTAGTAGGTGGGTTAAATTTTCACAAACATAAATTTAATCGTCTTTGTTATGATCAGTTATGATAATATAATGTAATTAAGTCCTATATATCCTTTTTATGTATTATAGAGGTCCGTTTAACTTTGTTTCATGATGATACATTGATAATACTGATCAGTGATCACATTATATGCATTTATAAAGTTCGGCTTGTGCATGTGAGATTGCCTCATGTTAAATTAGGCAATCAAATTAGGTTTTTTTGAAATTAATTAATACTATATATATCCTATTTAACATTCAAATTTATTTATTCCCTTCTCCATTCATTTCGGATCAAAAATAATTTTCAAATTAAAATCATTTAAGATCGATTATAATAAAAAAAAAAACTCAAATATATATCACGCCTATAAGTTAGTGGTTGTTGCGTATGATATGAAAATTCAAGGCAAAATCGAGTGCCAAAGAGCATGGAATAATAATATTGTCCAGTGTCATGATGACAAAGTGAGAATTATATAAATATATGAAATACTAAAGTAAGGTTATTTAATTAAGTGTAGTAATAATTGTTGTCGAACAAGTACTGTTAGGAGCAAGTATTATATATATTGAAGGTACTCAGACCAGAAAGAAAGAATAATAATAGTAAAAAAAAAAAAAAAAGCATTGGGAAGTCGATCGGTTAAAAGTAAATTATAAAAGAAAAAGGGTTCAAAGTAGTCCAGACAAGTTGAACTTTAACATAATTGAATGTGTAAGAATAAAGTTGTACATTACTATTAATTTTCTTTTTATTTGTCTCTAAAGCAAAGTGGACCCGGAGCTACATACCCTGCCCAATACTTAGCTAAATATCTGAAACTTTATTTGAAAATTGATTAATTAAACTACGTGCTATGAATTTTTATATTTGGCGATTTATGTGCATATTTCATTGAATTTCAGAATTTAACCCTTCCTTGTGAACAAGAAGCGAATGAACCCAAGTTTTTCCTAGCGAAAAAATGGGACGGTTTTGCCTCAAAATCAAACATGACGACTTAATGAGTTAGGTTCGACGTCTCGTGACATAATAATTTTATTAAATAAATACAGATAAGTCACAACTATATAAAATTTTTTTGTCGTAATTTGAATTTTACCGGACTAATTGCTAGCTAGGGTCTCACCCTTATCAATGAGCTACGACCCGATTGGTGTTAATTTGCAGCAATTTGGGTTAAAACCAGAGTCTGCCCACCTGATAGACATATCATACTTTTGCCTAAACTCTAGTCTAGAGAGTTATACACCTTAATTAAATTCTTATCAATAAAAAAAATATTTTTACTATTTTTCAGATAATATATATATATATATATATATATATATATATGTACACACGAATATATAAATATATATAGATGTATATTTATTTACCTATTTTAACGAATCAGTATCAACTCATTTTTTTTTATGTTTCGTTATAAATTACTAAAACTTATCCATATATTATGAGTTTCAATAGATCATACCAAAACGAACCAACTAATAATGTACATTAATGCATTTATTATATGATTATTCACTAACAGTTGAAGTTTTAAAAATAAAACTAAGAAAATTACGAGGATTGAACATTTTAATATTACTACTACAAAAAAAATGTAAGAAATCAGAACATTAAGATTTAATTATTTTTTGCTCTTTGAAAGCAATCAGAAAATAAATCATACTTCAGAAATTAAATATACTATATATAACTCTTTTGAGCCATAAAACCTTAAGTGACAATAAATTAAAACCTTCAGAAAATATAACTATTTTAACATTTTTTTTTTAAAATGTTTCATTATCATATTGCCATGACTAAGTAAAATTTAAGAGAAACAAAAGGTTTTTATTTAGCATAAAAAATATACAGTTCATTATCCCTGTAAATCAGCTATCTCTACGTTTTTCATGTTCATAAATGGGCTCCCAAATAATATTAATTCGCTAACTTTTTTTTTTTTTTTTTGGTAAAACATTATTGTCAAGTGTATTAATGTATCATTTGATGTATTCTGGTACAATATTAGGCAGGACTAACATCATTTTCATGTCCCTTTCCTTTGAAGAAATTAATGATCAAATACGTACAAAAATATTATAATTCTAGTATTTTATATTCCTATGCATAAAACATGATTTGTTATATTAATGAACTCAATCATGTTATTTGATTTGTCGTATATAATTATATTAAGGTTTATTTCAGTTTATTTCATTTGAGTATATAATTATAGTAATCGAGATTCAGTTTATTTCATTTGAGTCTAGTGTCATTGTTCATAATTACATGCAATTAAGAAATCACATTTTGGCTGAATTTAATTACTGTCTTGTGATAACTTATTAAGGTTGAACTAGCTAGTAATCGTAAATGTCAAATTATATTGTAGATAGTTGAATTCTAGTTCAGTTCAAATTAAATAATTAAGCTTTTTTAATTGTGGATAGATATATTCATTTAGATTTAATTAGATGTGGACCTCCTTATTGCTGCCTTTTTTATATTAATTATTATCTACTTCTACTTATAAGTCTTAAATGATGAAAGTGAATAAAAAGTAATTAAGTTGTACTTGTATGTATTATTTTCCACAATTAAGGAGTCATGAGATGAGTCATGTAAATCCTAATTAAGCAATAATTAAGTAGACCAATTACTATTATTATTTTGTATTTCCTTGGGGCATATGTTTTGTTATTTAGTTCAATATATGGGGTCCCGTTCAAAGCATCTTCCAAAAATTCAATTATTATATATTTTAGACATAAGAATTAATATTAGTTGTTGACTTAAGTGCTGCTGGTTAATAGGTAGCTAGGCAATGCAATTATGCAAAGCATTGGTTTGGTTTGGTTTGATTGTTATATGGTAGTATATATATAGGTACCAAGAAAAGAAAAGAATAGAATTGAGCTTGAGCTGAGCTAGTGATCGATCGAAGAACTGAAGACTGATATATATGGATGAATCGGTACAGCTGCTCCGGGCTCGTGGTGGCTGGATTACCTTTCCATTTATTATAGGTAGGTATATATATAAGATGAGCTAGCAAGCTCTAAGTTAATTAATTAAATTCAGTCAGATTTTTTTTATTTGATTTAATTATATATATATGATGGAATGATCGATCTGCGATGGATATTGCAGGAACAATGGCTGGTTTAATGCTGGGTGCTGGAGGATGGGTTAGCAACCTGATTGTGTATTTGATTCAGGAATTCAACATTAAGACCATAAATGCTGCTAAGATTTACAATTTTGTCAATGGTACCATTACTATATTTCCTATCCTTGGAGCAATAATCGCAGACTCCTTCCTCGGCTGCTTTTCTGTCATTTGGTTTTCGTCTCTCATTTCTCTGCTCGTACGTACCTACCTACCTAATTCATTCATTACAAATTAATTGCATATCCTCATCTGGATCTAAACTAAACTACTTATAAATCATTTGATATAATATACATTAATTAATTATCGATCAGGGAATACTACTTCTAGTGTTAACAGCAGCAATCAAACACCTTCGACCATCTCCAACCAGCTGCGAAATTTTAATTTGCAATCATCCAACCCAACTTCAACTAGCAGTATTATATCTCGGTTTAGCTCTAGCCTCTCTCGGAAACGCAGGCATGCGTTTCACTATTGCACCAATGGGAGCAGATCAATTCGACAAACCAAGGCATCAAGGGATTTTCTTCAACTGGTACATTTTCACTATGTATACAGCCACAGTTGTGGGCTCTACTGCCATCGTATACATCGAGGACAACGTGAGTTGGGTATGGGGCTTCAGCCTCTGTGCCCTAGCTAATGTGCTCGGTTTAGCCGTTTTCTTGTCTGGAACTCGGTTTTATCGTGTTGTTAGGCCTCAAGGGAGCCCGTTTACGAGTTTGGGTCGAGTTATTGTTGCAGCTATCAGCAAAAGAAGATTGTCACTTTCGGAGAAAAGTGAGGACTATTATAATTGCCATGATTTTGATGAAAACGCCACCAAAATAGGATCTCAAAATCCTACGCCTTTCTTCAGGTTCTTGAACCGTGCAGCCTTGAGAAACGACTCAACATGGAAATTGTGTACACTGCAACAAGTGGAAGATCTCAAAACAATAATCAAAATCTTCCCCTTATGGACAACAGGCATATTCTTATGCACCCCACTAGCCATCCAACTAAGTTTAGCCATCCTCCAAGCCTTAACCATGGACCGTCACTTAGGAACCGTTTTCAAAATCCCAGCCGGTTCAATCCCGGTCTTCATACTAATCTCTACTTCAATCTCCATTTTCATTATAGACTGATTGTTATTTCCCCTCTACGGAAAGCTCACTAAAAAACCGCTCACACTTCTACAAAGAATCGGAATTGGACACGCACTCACTGTAATAAGCATGGGTATATCAGCAGTTGTGGGAGCAAAAAGACTCAAATTTGTCCAGTACAAGAATGTCGAAAACGTTGTTCCCATGTCGGTTTTTTGGTTAGTGATACAACTCGCGTTTGCTGGTGTGGGAGAAGCGTTTCATTTTCCAGGACAAGTGGCGTTTTATTATCAAGAGTTTCCGGAGGAGCTGAAAAGTACTTCGACTGCTGCTGTAGCTATGTTTATTGGGATTGCTTTCTATATTAGCAATCCTTTGATTGATCAGATTAGGAGAGCTTCGAATTGGTTGCCTGATGATATAAATAAGGGAAGGCTTGATAATGTGTACTGGTTGTGTTGTGTTTTGGGAGCACTCAATTTTGTTTACTATCTTTTTTGTGCTTCTATGTATAAGTATCAAAATGAGGGAAAAGATGCAGATGGTTGTAATTAAAGTTTGTGACTTTAGATAATGAATGATGTAAGTAAGAGTGAATTTTATGGTATGTGATATATAGATTTCGTGTCTTTTTTTGTCTAAAAAAATTAGATAAAATTTTGCAATTGTTAGTGTTTCAATAAATATAAATAATTGAACTAATATTGCCCCGAACTAGTATCGCCATTGCTCGAAAACTTGGATTTTTTTTTTTTTTTTTTTTTTTTTAATTTGGGGTTAAATTTGACAAGGTGTAAAGTTCATAATTGCACATTAGCCCCTTTACTTTAATAGGTTTCAAATTATTTATAAAGAATGGAAAGAATTCAAAGTCACTAAGACGGTCACTAGTGTGAGAAAAAAGGGGAAAATTGCTTTTTTGGTACCATAGGATAGGCTGACTTGCACTTTTGGTACCATTGAATATGAAAATGCAAATTTGGTACCATAGGATAGGTTTTCATTGCACTTTTGGTACCATTGGATATGAAAATGCAAATTTGGTACCATAAGATAGGTTTTCATTGCACTTTTGGTACCATTGGATATGCAAATCCAAATTTGGTACCATAGGATAGGTTTTCATTGCAATTTTGGTACCAAACCCAATTTTTCTACAAAATTAATGGCAATTTACCCCCTATTAAATGCATAATGTTCAATTTATCACTCTATAATTTGAAAGAAATCAATTTACCCCCTGTAAAATTTTAATGAAGTAATTTACCCCCTTTAGCCGGAGATTGTAACTCACTTGCCGAAATTGAGAGTATGCATGCAAACTATTTTATTTAACATAGGGGGTAAATTGCCACATTTATCATAACACAATTGGTAAAATATCACATTATCATAATAAAAGTGGATTAAGTGCCGCCTATAAAAATATCAGGGAGGCGATGTGAAATTTTTACAAAATTTCAGGGGGTAAAATGCTCTTTTTTAAACCACGAGGGGTTAAATTGAACATTATGCATTTAATAGGGGGTAAATTGCCATTAATTTTGTAGAAAAATTGGGTTTGGTACCAAAATTGCAATGAAAACATATCCTATGGTACCAAATTTGCATTTTCATATCCAATGGTACCAAAAGTGCAATGAGAACCTATCCTATGGTACCAAATTTGCATTTTCATATCCAATGGTACCAAAAGTGCAATAAAAACCTATCCTATGGTACCAAATTTGCATTTTCATATCCAATGGTACCAAAAGTGCAAGTCAGCCTATCCTATGGTACCAAAAAAGCAATTTTCCCGAGAAAAAAGGGTCCATAAACTGGACGAAAAACTCAAAATCAAAATAACTGAAGGGTAATCAAGTCAAATACTAAAAATACTTGCCTACTAGCTTTTCATTCCAACCACCCGTTTTTACTTACCGGCGGCCAATGGCGAAATCCTCCACACCTCTCTCCTCTTCTCTCCGCCACCTCAGTTATTCTCCGGCCAGTACTCTCAGCACCTCAAAAACCTACCGTTTGGGTGAGCCCCATCCGTCTCTGGAAGTGATCGGCGGAGGCACGGAGAGATTCCTTCCCGCACTGAAGACCCTTCATCTCCCCTACACTCCTTATCCCCTTGTTGGTTGGAATCGTCACGTGGAGACTATTTTCGCGGCATTCTTCCGGTCACTCCCCGACGTAAGATTACGACGCGAATGCCTTCGCACTAAGGACGGCGGCGCCGTTGCCCTGGACTGGGTCTCCGGAGACGACCGAAGCTTGCTGGCTCCTGATTCTCCCCTTGTCATTTTACTGGTGAGGTTGATGGAAATAATATGCATAATAGTATTAGATTAAAATAAATAGTGAATTGAATTGAAATTAAATGTTGTTTTTTGGAGAATGAATTATATATATATATATATATATATATATATATATATATATATATATATATATATATTGATTGTTGGTGATGTGGGGTGGGGTGCAGCCAGGTCTGACGGGTGGTAGCAGGGACACGTGCGTGAGGCATATGGTATTGAGAGGTAGGAGTAAAGGATGGAGAGTTGTTGTGTTTAATAGCAGAGGCTGTGGAGACAGCCCTGTCATCACACCTCAGGTACTGTCGATCGTTTTCTTCTCAAATTGTTGTTTGTGTATTATGAATTCAGAATTACTAGTTTGAAATTAGTTTGGACAGGTGAACTTCTGAAATTATTTACTACAAAATTACACTTATCGCCAGTAATTGCAGTCTTGTGTTTGACATGTTAAATTAAATAATTCATTGCCAACATATATGTTTTGCATTGCATGATCATAGGATGGAGAATTTTGATGTCTATTGCCTGCCGTTTATTTATTTCATAACCGCCTAATTTCTGCAGTTCTATTCAGCTTCATTTCTAGGAGATATTTCTGAGGTCGTGGAACATGTTCACAAACGCTACCCAAGAGCTAATATTTATGCTGTTGGCTGGTCTCTTGGAGCAAATATCCTCGTTCGATATGTGGGGCGGGTAATATAACCATGAATGTATTCACTAGTTCTAATTTGTCTTCCCTTCTTTCTGATGTCATTCATCATTTTCATCATTGTAATGAACTTTGTACACATGTATGGCTCCTGCTGGATATATTTATGTTGGATTAATCGTACTCATACTTCTGTTTATTACAGGAATCTCACTCTTGCCCTCTTTCTGGTGCTGTATCCTTATGCAATCCTTTCAATTTGGTAATTGCAGATGAGGATTTTCGTAAAGGCTTTAACGTTGTTTATGACAAAGCTCTAGCAAATGCACTCCGCAAAATTTTCATGAGGTGATTGTAGAATTTGTTTATGTTCTTATCACATTCTTGGATTTAATTGCTTGTCTACCCTGCAGGCATGCTCTTTTGTTTGAAGATATTGGAGGTGATTTTAACATCCCACTGGCTGCTAATGCCAAATCCATTAGAGAATTTGACGAGGGACTAACACGAGGTTTGTTACATGTTTAAGAATGCATGCAAGAAACTCTTGCTATATCACTTCTCGCTTACTATTTGATGCTTTTAACACTCTCAGTTTCATTTGGATTTAAATCGGTTGATGATTACTACTCAAAATCGAGCAGTTCAGATTCAGTAAAGAACGTCCGTATACCTTTGCTTTGTATCCAGGCAAGATTATTTTATAGTTTTATATGACACTCACACTATCATTCTTCTTCTCTTTTTCAAATAATGCAGAACTATTTCATACAATTTCCACTTTTTGAAATAATTTTCAGGCTGAGAATGATCCAATTGCACCATCTTGCGGAATCCCTCGTGAAGACATCCAGGTATAAAAACCTCTCTTCTGTTGCTCATAGGTGATCGTACTTTTTGTCTCCAGATTATTCCGTATCTTAAAAGACGATCAGATAGATTATATACATGTTTTGGGCCGGGTTTCTTAAAGTTCAACTTCCATTTCTGGAGAACAATTAAATTGAGCATGCAAGCTCATCAATTGTTCGCTAGATAAATCAAAGTTTTAATCTGTACATTTATTTCCCCTTCTAAAGAATTATTAAACATAGAAGTAGTTTTGTTTTCCATGCCACTTAATTTGATATTAATCCAAGTTCCTACATAAATGTTACTCTTATATATAACTTATAGTCACTGATAATTACCTTGGAAAATACTCTTGAATAATCTCACTCTCTGAAGTACTATTATTTTTCCATATTCTATATTTCTTTGGGATTTCTGTTCATCAGAAGAACCCGAACTGTATGTTGGTAGTTACACCAAAAGGTGGCCATTTAGGCTGGGTGGCGGGTGGAGAAGCTCCATTTGGAGCTCCATGGACTGACCTGGCGGTTATGGATTTCTTGGAACACTTGGAACTAGCTAAGTTTTCAAATTCGGATGATGCGAACTGTACTGGTCTTAACCATCTCGAGGTATAGATATATATAGACTTAGGGCAAGTCCAATGGTAGTATGTATATTTGGGGATGTAAAATGAATTATACATTCTCAAATAGTTGTTTGCATACTCATTTAAATTGATTCATTCCAATGGTAAGTATTCCAATGGTAAGTATGCAAATTGAGTTTCTATGTCACTTTATCAATATTTTTATTGTTTACTAAATATTTTTATCCAATCACATTCATTCCCTCTCAACAACTACCATATGCATATCATGTTTCTCTCTCTTCAAGAGTAAGTAAATATAGGATTTGAAAATAAAAAATGTAAAATGGATCCCCTTTTCCTTATCCCCATTGGAGTGAAAAATCCACCAAAAAATGTATGCAAAATGGTAGTTATACATTTGCATACTTGCATTGGACTTGCCCTTAGAACACTTTAAGATGATTGTATTTGAATTAGTTCATTGTAAGAACAACACATGGAAACGTTGACGTGAAAGCCCTATCATTCTTTTTCCATAACTTGTTGAGATTATTGTGAAAATTGTTTCCGAATCTCACACATTTCTTAATAGTTAGGAATTGATTGATTTTTGAATTTTAGTGAGTAAAATTAAAAATATTATTCTTGCGCAAAATGGCGAAACACTATATAATATTTCTTGTTTAATTTCATTTTCTTATCCTCTCACGTACGAAATTAAAATAATTTTATCTCAAGGTTTTTTTTTATATATTGTCGTTCTATTTTAATGGAAGTTGTCATGATGATCTGGCTATGAGAAAGATGATTTAAGGGACTACTCTACTTCTTCGCCTCTGTTCTGTTATGCCTAACAGTTTGGTTAGAATAAACATCATATACATATATATTCATAGCTGTGATGTGACAGACTCGTGTCATGCTTAATCGCCAAGAATTTGTTTGAAATTATGGCCGGGTACACTTCAAAATTATTAATTTATATAGCGAAATGGTAAAAAAAGAAAATCCACTTTTTATTTTATTTTTTCTTTAAGTTAAATAGCTAGGATTGAAATTAATATTGGTCAAACTTGATTGGATCAAATAAAAAAAAAAACTTTTGAAAGACACATTCGTCTTTGATATTCACAAACTCAATATGACCTATCAATTTGTTATCCTTACTTTAGATCTAATAATGAGAAATAGTTAAGGAAAAGTATTTTCATTTTCTAGCTAAAAAATAATGTTTTCTAAGTTTCGCAGTAATTTCTTTTTAGCTTCTCTAAGAAAAAGCAGAAAAATGAACAAAAGCAAAAACGTGTCAGTTAGATGATGTGATATTATGTTTTTCTCTTAACTGCAAATACATTCGAGTTTTTCTTATATTCAACTTGTTTATATTTTCCAAGAGTTCTTAAATGAAGCTTAGAAATTATTCATATCCAAAATTTTCCCTAGATATTTTTGGAATCGAAATATTGATGAAAGCTACTTCTTGAAAAGGAATTAATGGTTATTGCTACTATATATTGCCATTAAGCCAAATGTCACAAAAATCCTCCTACTAATATATATCCCCATGTCATAATTTAAAAGTTGAATATAGGTCGCGGGACTGATTTTTGGCAAGTTAACTTTTTGTGATATGTTTAATAGATAATTTATATCCTTGTGTTATGAAAATCGGCTATTTATTTTTTTGGGATATGATATGAAATAATGAGCACTTAACCTCCTTGTTAGTGGAGGTGTTGCAAAAACACTCTATAGTGCAACTAAGACTACATTTTCATGTAAAATATGATCAATTTAACCTTACTCTTGACAAAATATTCACCTCACTTTACTCCTTGTGATATGCTTAAATAGACAATTTACGTCCATATGATATACATAAATTGATACTTATACTACCTGTAAGTAGGGCTGTCAATGGGTCAGACACGGACCGGATCAGGGCAGATCCGGATCCGAGTCCGATTTCCATTTCTTCTATCCGGATCCGGATCCGCTCGGATCTGGAATATTAGCAACCGGATCCGAATTCGGCGGATATCCCGGATCCGGATAAATTATCCGGATCCATTTAGCAAGCTAATTTTTTTTTCCGTTTTCCTCCAAATCACTTGCAGATTCCACCATCATGAATTAAAAATGTAAAATTTTACTTACTTCATCGAAACTATTGCCTAAAAATTGTAGAAGATGGAATATGATGGACAAATATAAACGATAAAATTATAACAAAAGAATAAACAAAAATATAAGTAAAAAAGATATAAACTGGGACAAAGAAGAAGAAAACTCAATATTGAGAAATGGAAGAGAAGATAAAAATTGAAGGATGAATGGTTATGGTTTGATTTTTCTTATTAAATAGTATAAATTAATATGTTGTAGACCCAATTAGTTATCTGGTCAGTCCACCAACATCTCTCATGCATTTCTTTTTAAAATTATTTTTAATATAGTAAAAGATTTTAGTGGAACATAGATAGTTTTATTTTTATTTTTATTTAAATACATAATATATAAACAATATATAGTAATATATATCGGATACGGATATGTAACGGATCGGATCAGCCTAGATCCATATTCGCTCCATATAATTCGGATTACGGATCTTCTTAATCGGATCAGGTCCATCGGATCACTAATCGGACAATTATTCTAATAAATCGGACCGGATTCGGATCAGAGCCGAATTGAAATCCGCCCCATTGATAGCCCTACCTGTAAGATTGCATAATGGGCATTTTACCACCTTGTAAAATATAAAAATCAAGAGGAAGGCAATGTGCTTCTTTTATAAAAACACAAGGAGGTAATTTACCCTTTTATTTATTACAAGAAGTTAAAATGCCTATTTAGAATAAGACATGGAGTTAATTTGCAATTCACTTGTATTTAGTTGTGTGCAATTGATGTCATGGAGCTCATCACTTTCCACGCAGAAATATCACAATGATGTATATACGCATGTTTAAGTAATTGATATAATATAAAGAAAGAAAGGGGAATGAATGATAACATTTTAATAATATATCAACATGTTTAAAGAGTACTAAATAATATCAACATTCTCTGTCATAAAAAAAAAAAAAAAAAAAAAAAAAAAAAAACAAATCAACATCCACTATTACACAAAATTTTAATAAATCCTCCTAAATAAGTGAATTACGGATTGTGAAAAATGTAGTATAATTAATTTTAGCTCAAATCATCATAATAACATCAAATAAGAACTTAGGCAAAAGTCATTAATTTTAATGTAAGAAGTTATTAGAGTAAATCAAAATCAAACTTAACACTTGAAAGTAAAAAAAATGATTAGGTGGACGGATAATGCAAATCACAAGAACATGGGAGAAGATAAGGATATATGGTACGTACGGCCATGTCATATTGGGATGTACCTTATCCTGCTAGGTAGGTAGACCTGAAATGTAAAGTGGTTGAGAAAGAAAGCATACAAACACTACACATTATAGTATAATTAATTTTGTGAATTTTCATTTACCCGAGTTCTCTTTTATATAATGGTCCTTGAAGAACAATTAATTGAACACAAATTATATTATAAGTTGAACTGAAATTAAAACATTTTTTTGTTATTACATTAATTAATATTATTTAATCGAAAAATATATTTAATTACAATCAAATTTAAAAGAAAATAATTTACCAAACATTAATATTAAGTATCTTTCTTTATTCCAAAGTACATGGAATGATATGATGACCAATGTCACAATCCAACAAATTAATATATACTATACTATAATAAGATAAGAATTTCGCAAGTATGTCGGGGGAAAGTTAATTGAATTTGATAGTTATCACGTGCAGTGTACAAGCAAGCAAAGCACGGGCCAAATTTGACAGAATTTCTATTATTTCTTTATGCTAAAATAAGATACTCCCTCCGTCCCATTTTAATTGTCGTTTTAGAGAATTTTTTTTGTCCCAAATTATCTGTCACTTTAGAGTTTCAATGCACTATTAATTACATACTTTCCCATTTTGCCCTTTGCTTTTTCTCTCTCTTACTTTATTACTCCAAGAGAGATAGAAAGAGAAAGATAGAGAGAATAAAAGAAAAAGAAAGAGAGAGAATGTAAGGGTATTTTAGGAATATCATTTGTTTTTTCCCTAAAATTGAGGCAATAAAGTAGGTGCCTTAATATGTATGAAAACACCTAAAACGACAATTAAAATGGGACGGAGGGAGTAAGAATTATGATGATTAGATTAATGCTACTCTAGCTTTCATAGAGTAGAGAATAGTCCAAACCAGAATTAAAAGTTGAAAGTAATGGATTGAATATTCAAAATGAGTAGTTCAAGTTGAACACAGTTTTGGAGAGAGTTTGAGGAGAATTTTCCATTTTCCTATGCCTTGAAAAGGACCAATCCTTGGGAATTGAATAATAAAAATAAAAAAATAAAAAGATAGAGTAGTTCTCCGATATTTCTATTTGGCAATGTGAAAAATGTGAAAAAGATTTTGGAATAACTGTAAATCAAATCAAATCAAACTTCATGTTTATCTTATGATATAAATATGGCAATTTATCCCCTATATTATAAAATATTTTTCATGTCCACTCTCAATTTTAACAAATGAGTCACACTCTCAAGTTAAAAGAGGTAAATTACTTTTATAATTTTTTTACAAGGTCTTTTTCAAATTACAGGAATTAAATTGAATATTATACAGGATTATACATTTTACAAGGTGTAAATTGACATTACAAATGTCGTAGCTTAACAACAAAGCTGAAACTTCATAACTAAAAATTTATGAGTTTGATTCCCACTAGTATGAGTTTTGTAGTAGTTCAATAGTACTAGTATTTGGTAGTTGGTTTGCTTTGTAATCGAATAAATTCTTCTCAAATTAAATAATTGATACATTGGTGTAATACATATTATCGTTTCATTAACAAAAATGTAAAATCAATTGGACTAATACAAATCACCTCCATGTGTTCCTCTGAGAAGGTAGTTTACCCATACGTGTTAAAAGTGCAAAGATAACCCCCCTATGTTTCTGTAAAAGTTATATGTTGCCTCCCTCTCGATTTTTAAATAATTATAATAGACGAAAAAGTTTCCGTTATGCAATGACATGGCATGGGGAGGTAAAATATCCATTATAATAATTCAGAGCGGGTAAAATGCCTATTATAGCATTTTATATGGGGTAAATTGTCTATTGAATGTTGTCAAAGTAAGGATAAATTGATAATTTTACACATAAAAAAAGCCTCAGTTGCATGATAGAGCACGCGTAAAACACTTTCACGAGAAAAGAGGTAAAGTGTTAATTTTATACATCTCATAGGGATAACGTGCGTATTTTTATAGCATAGAGGATACATTGCCTATAAGGCATATAATGGCTAGCCTGTGAAAAATCTTAAATTAAATGAGTTAATGACAATTTACTTTCTATGATATTCATAATATTCAGTTTATCTCTTTGTGATTTGAGAAAGAGCACTTTACCCCTATAATATTATAAAAGTTTCACACCGCTTCCCTGACATTTTTATATGTGGGACTTCACCCCCTTATGTTTTGATAATGTGACAGTTTACATCACCCGGTGTTATGATAAATGGAGCAATTTACTCTCTTATGTTACAATAACACTTTTCATGCCACTCTCAATTTCGACAAGTGAGTTACACTCTTCAGCTGAAGAAGATAAAATTAATTCTTTAAAAAGTTTCACAGGGGTAAAATGCTCATTTAATTTAAATTACTAGGGGTAAGTTGGCATTTGCTCTAAATTAAATTGTTAACATGTATAGTTAAATTCATTCCACACGGTTTTTAACTTAGTTCAAGTAGTCGTAATTTTCAATTGAATTACTAGAAATGTTTAAAAAGATGCATTACAAGAAATCATCTTGAATTGTTCAATAATGATAGAGAAGGCTATAAATACCCCATGTCGGATTGAGACTCCTCTTCTCATTCTGATTCAAATTCAAATTCAAATTCTTACGGATTAAATTAAATAGCTTTCAAGAACAGAGTCTAAAATGGGTAATGATAATATGATATTGTCTGTCGTTGTCAGAGAAAAATATTGTATTTCCAAAAGTACCCTTGATAAGAATTTCATAATTAATTATTCTAAATTTCTTTGCTGGAGCATGATCACCAAATTACGCTTTAGCAGCCTGCCATTCCACTCGATCTGTCAAACCTCTTCCCACCCAAAAATAAACAACGGAAGAATTCTTTTTTATTTTAATTATATTCTTTTGACATAAGAGCATCCCAAGCTGTTAATTTTTTTTTTTCTCTTTCGAGAGCTAAAATTAAGTTTATACATAACCAAACTTAAAATCTTGTTCCAGCAGTAGCTTGTAATTATATATATAGAAGAATATGTATATTGAAGGATTGAACTTGTATATATAGAGGTCCATGTATAAATATACAAGACTTCCACATCAGCAAATTAAATCTCCCCAAAAGATGAATACTTTTCTGAGATTTGAGAATTGGGAACATACCATTTGTAGTTTATTTTTTAATTAGTTTTTTTAAGTTTCTTTTTCTTAATTACTTTTTACTTTTACTTTTTTAATTGAGAAAAGTGTTCAATATGTATTTGTGTTAAAAAATTGTGGAGAATTTTTAATATTAAATTTGATTATGTAAAATGCTATATAAAATTTAATGTTTTATCTTTTAATTATAAATATTTTATATAATTTTGATGTTTAATTATATTTTCTACTTATGTGTAGATAATTTCGAACAAAGAGGTTATTTCACTAGTTTGAATTAAATATTTTATTAAATCATTTTAAAGCCATTTATTTAAAAAAAAGTTTTTTTTATTAATTAATTATATTTAAATAAGAAACATTAAAACATGTATTTATTATTTATATTTCACGTGAAAATGTAATAAAACATTATTTATAATGTTATTTATAATTTAGTATTGGAAGAAGAATAAAATATAATAATTCTGAAATTTTAGATGATGACTACTGGAGTGAATAGCTAAAACTAAGTAGTCCAAACATTGTTCACCATATATAATTTAATATAGATGACCACTTAACTACTGGAGATGCTCAGTACCACGGACTGTTCCACCAAAATATATATAAAAAATGACCCTCTCCCCTCCCCTCTTTCAATGAAGGGTCGTTAAGCAGTAAAAGTAATTAAGCAAGAAAGTTCTATGGCAATTGTTAATTTAAGGTTTCAAAAATGATTTCAGAATTTTATGGAACAAATTTTTTTTTTTAAATTTGTCAAATCCTGAAAAAAGAAAAGAAAAAATAAGAAACTAGGCATAATTTTACTTGAAAAACGGAAACATGAAGGTGTAGGCAACTGCATTACAAATTAAAAAAAGATGGGTACTAAATTAATCATTTTCCTTTTTCTAAGAAGTGTTCTGAGCTCTAAAGAATTGGGTTGAATCCACTGTTATTAATTTTTTTTTATATATATATATTTAAAATTTTACTAAATACTGTGTTATGCCTCTGGAGAGCTAAACAGAAGGAAATAGGAAAAACGAATTAAGACGAACTTGGCACACTTCCTTTTGTCCCCAGGGCATATCTCCAACTGACTGACCAACAATTCATAAGGTTTGCTCCAGCGGCAATGGTGGGGGTTCGAATCCCATTTGGAACTTGGATGTAAGCATTTTCATGGGTTTGTCTAAGGGTCATTTGTGGTGTAGACCCCTTTGTGCGCAGAGTGTACAACAGTATGGTGAGATCCCGAGGCTTGATGGAGGCACATCCTGCGATTTACATCCTTCATGGTTCTAGGGCAAGGGTTCTGAGGGTCCAGTATTAGTCTAGTGTAAGCTTAGACACATGGGTTATCGAAAAAAAAAAAAAGAATTAAGACGAAGAAGAATGGGAAAATGATGTAATAAAGGTAAATGCTACTCCCTTCTTTTTTCTATTTTTTGCTTGCTAAATAAATTTGTTTGCTTTTATTTGTCGTTTTAGGAATTTAATGCAAAATTATTATTTTTCTATCAAATTTTATCCTTGTTGTTAATGCTTGTAATTAATGATAATTAATGATGTGATTATTTGATTAAAAGAATATTTTGAAAATTTTAATTTAAAAAATGAATATTTATTATATTTGTTAATCTATGTACAATTATCTAAAATGACAAATAATCTAATTTTAAGTACAAGGGTATATTAGGTATTAAAAAAACAACTCTAGCAGCAACAATTGTTGTTCTAAAAATATTGCCAACTGTTGAAAATGGTTTGTACTTAAAAACAATGACACTGATTAGCCTATAACTTATGAAATATTGCATTGCGCAGAAAATGAGGACTGCAAATATCAATTTCCGAAAAAATTAGCTACTTTAGGCCTACTTATTGACGTTTTTCTTTTTCTTAGATCAAGTTATCAATCAGCCTTTTGCGTAGAAGATTTAATATCGTAAAGATGGGAAAACAAACATTTTAAATCAAGACACTTGTTTTTTTTTTTTTTTTAGCAAATTACATTCTACATCTTCTTTTAACAACAACTTAATTTATTTTCCCGCAATTTCAATACCTATTTCATTGGAAATTATAACATTGTTAAGAAATTGCTAACTTTGCAAATAATTTGTGCATACGAAGGTTATTGCATCTTTTTAGGAGCAAAGAATTTTGAAAAGCAATTTATGAACTTCGTGATAAATTCCGGGTGTTGCCCAGAATTGCAGCCAATTTAAATTCGGTTGTAATTTTCCTTAGAGAAATGCGATCGATTTTAAATCGGTTACAAATTTTAAGCGAATATTGCAATTTCAAACGAAATAATTCCGGTTGCAATTTTACTAAAATTTCCAATCGATTTAATTCGATTGCAAAAATTAGATTACAATTTTAAGTTTTTCTAGTAGCGGTATTAAACGAAATACGCATAAACTATCATGTGCAAATTTACTCGTTATGATTAATGTTGTATTGCATATGTATTATCCATACACAAACTGCATGTATATTATCTTAATAAATGTACGAAATAATGTTATTTTTTGGCAATGTTGCATCATATCACTCATATAAATTACGAATGTACAAATTAAGTAATAGTATATATCTCTTCCCGTAGAAACTAATTGTGTGTTCAACTTTAAATTCTTCAAGAGATGACCCATATATATATGTATATATTATCACATAACCTCGATCCAATTATTCCCTTTATATTGCAAAATACCAGTAAATTAATAGTATTTGGTTAACATCATATACAAATACAATGATTAAGAACCACAAGTCCTACAAATAAATTAATCTGTGTTAAACCAAATAAAATTAATGAACCAAAAAATCCAATTTAATTTGTGCATGTAGTAAACGTGCCATACAAGATGCACCTATATATGTCACAATTTAATTTAAGTCTTCAACTAACCACTCGATCGAGAGTCTTCCAAGTTCCAATATATCATTGAACAATTTGTAGTGAAATTTAATTACTATATCATTAATTCACCAAAAAGTTTAAATATATTTAGACAACACTAGACTCACTTGTACCAAAAATAAATAAAATAATACTCACTATTAATCTTGAGATTACTATAACATTGACTAGTGGGCCGGGAGAATGTCTACAATTCTATACGTCCTATCATTGTACTTTGTTTCATTTTATTGTGGTTAAATTAAGGTACAAATTTACTTTTTGTATCTATTGCATAGCTTAAGAATTTTTTTTCCAATATAGTCTTTTAGATAAAAGTTTTTCCTAAAATGACTTAAATCGAAAAATATTTTTTTAAATGTACCTTTTGTGAAAAATCGCAGCTGCCAACTGCGATTCTTAAAAAAATCGCAATTGACAACTGCGATTCTTTATTTTTACGAAATTATGAAAAATAAAAAAAATTACCAAAAATCGTAGTTAGTAACTGCAATTTTTGGTAATTTTTTTTTATTTATAAAATGGCTTGAGTTTTGTAATTATTTGATATTTATATTAGTAATAGTACTTTAAATGAAATGTTTGTCTTCCATTTCAGTATAAGTATGACCTTGTGTTATCTCTTATATTTATAAATAATAAATCAAGTGTCTACTGCATTCTTATCAAGCATGTTTATATATAATCATGTAAAATATATTTGTGCCCAAGGATTCATATATTGTTCATATATTGATATTGGAGTATAATTATATTGCTAGAGTGAGACCCTTTTTTTTCGTGTTAATAATATTTATTTGAGATGCTTTCTGGCATTATGTTTGTAATGATCCATGCAAAAAGATAATACCACTCATCTACATAGTAAAAATATAACATAATTAGTTAATCATTTACATTTGCATACCACCCATCTACATAGTAAAAAGATAACATAATAATTAATAAGTTAATCATTTACATTTGCATACCACCCATCTACATAGTAAAAAGTTAATCATTTACATTCGCATGGATCGTTACAAACATAGTGCCATAAAGCATCTCAAATAAACATTATTAACACAGAAAAAAATGGGTCACACTCTAGTAATATAATTATACTCCAATAGCAATACTTGAACAATACATAAATGACTTGGGCACAAATATATTTTACCTGATTATATATAAACACGCTTGATAAGAATGCAATAGACACTTAATTTATTATTTATAAATATAAGAGATAATACAATGTCATATTTATACTGAAATGAAAGACAAACTTTTCATTTAAAGTACTATTACTAATATAAAGATAAAATACTTACAAAACTCAAACCATTTTATAAAAAAAAAAAAAACCCAAAAAATAAAAAATTACCAGAAATATATATATATATATATATATATATATATATTTTTGGTAATTTTTTATTTTTTGGGTTTTTTTTTTTTTATAAAATGGTTTGAGTTTTGTAAGTATTTTATCTTTATATTAGTAATAGTACTTTAAATGAAAAGTTTGATGTCATATTTATACTGAAATGAAAGACAAACTTTTCATTTAAAGTACTATTACTAATATAAAGATAAAATACTTACAAAACTCAAACCATTTTATAAAAAAAAAAAAACCCAAAAAATAAAAAATTACCAGAAATATATATATATATATATATATATATATATATATATATTTTATTTTTCATAATTTCGTAAAAATGAAGAATCGCAGTTGTCAATTGTGATTTTTTTAATAATCGCAGTTGGCAGCTGCGATTTTTCAAAAAAGGTATATTTAGATAAATACTTTTCAGCTTGAGTCATTTTGGGAAATACTTTTATGTGAAAGACTATATTGGAAAAAAATTTCATAACTTAATTAGTAAGCAAATCAGATGCCCTTAAATTGAATTATAATCTGAAAATATTCAGTGGAGTAGATTTATAAATACAATATCTATCAGATCAGATATAGTAGAGTATTTAGTAAGGAGAAATATCTATGATCCTTTACATATTTGTATACCTGATTTTGGTTATGTAACAAATCCATGTCCATGTAAGGTTAACTCTATCAATTTTATGTACCAACTACAAGGTCCCCACCATCCCAGAAATATAATGAAGAATATATATATATATATATATATATAGCTGTTAATAAAAATATTAAAAAATCTTGATTTCAATTTAACTGTCTACGTAGATTTGAATTTTAAACATTTATTTCCCATATATGAAATTTATTTTTTAATTCATCATATTTAGAAAAATTGAATCATTAAAATCAGTACGTATTTATTATCTATATATTTGACTTATACGAAGTAATAAAACATTTTTTATGATTTAATATTTGAAAAATATAGTAGTTGTATAAAATTTGAATAATAAATGTTGGAGTGGATAAGCTAAAGTAAATATGTAAAACAATTTGATTTATATATATATATAATATAGGAAAATTGTAATATGTTCAAAATGTGTCTAGGTTCTATTAATCCTTGAATGTACATGAAGTAGAATATGAGTATTTAATTTATACATTGCATTGCAGTAACTAAAAGACAGACAGAAAAGGAAAGCAAATTCATTAAATAGTCTATAATACTCTATCCAATTGTAAAACAAAAGTGAATAGGAGTATTAAATTGCATTTTTATTTATGAATGTGGAATAGAATTACGATTACGATTACGATTACGATTACGATTACGATTATTTTCTCTTTTGAATTGGGACAGCTTTTCACCTCCCATTAACACTTATAAATACCTCTCAAAAAAAAAAAAAAAAAAAAAAAAAAAACACTTATAAATAAATACAGGCACAGGCAGAGGCAGAGGCAGAGCATCCACATTTCTCCATCTCTCATACAGAAATTACAAATCCACCCCCCAAACATAAAAACACGCTCATCAATGGCCGACGCAACACTGATTGTCAACAAAAAACGATCAGGCTCATCTGATGAGCAATGGGACCAAATCGCCGGGGCCAAAAAACAGCTACTCAACAAGGCGGGACACGTGGAGGACCCCGCGGCGGCTCTAGCCAACGTCCGCCACGAATTCGGCGAACACGGCGGAGTAAACATGTCGATCGAAGCTTCCGCCACCTTCACGGTGATGGAGCCCGAAACCATGGGCCGAATGTTTGCCGGCGAACTCGGGCCCGACCGCGATTTCTTCATCTACAGCCGCCACTTCAACCCCACCGTGCTGAACCTCGGGCGCCTCATGGCGGCGCTGGAGGGGACGGAGGCGGCGTACTGCACCGCCTCCGGTATGTCCGCAATCTCGTCCGTACTCCTCCAGCTCTGCAGCACAGGCGGACATATAGTGGCGTCGAATACGCTGTACGGTGGGACCCACGCGCTACTTACGCATTTTTTCCCGAGGGCGTGCGGGATAACGACGTCGTTTGTGGACATAAGGGATCTGGACGTGGTGAGGAGGGAGGTTGTGGAGGGGAAGACTAAGGTGCTTTATTTTGAGTCGATGTCGAACCCGACGCTGACGGTGGGTAACGTGCCGGAGCTGTGCAGGATAGCGCACGATAAGGGAGTGACGGTGGTGGTAGACAACACGTTCGCCCCGATGGTGGTGTCTCCGGCGAGGTTGGGTGCTGACGTGGTGGTTCACAGTATCTCCAAGTATATTAGCGGTGGGGCAGATATTATTGCTGGTATGTTCGTTTTCTTTTCCTTCTTTTGCGCGTGTCCCCAATTTGTTTTCTTCTTTTTTTACGTGTTCATCCATTTTCTAAACAATAAATTGAATTGAATACAATAATAAAACTTTCTTTTCATTAGAAGTTTTAAAATTAAGATTTTAATAATAATATCTTTCACATAACAGTTTAATATTAATGATCTCTCATGTCGGAGTGTATGTAAAAAATAAGTTGAAGGGAGGATTTCCTTTTTATTTTATACTTTTTAGATTTATTTTGAAAAAAGTACGAACTAAATTTTGAAAAAATAAGTTCAGGACATCAAATATAAATTTAGTATTTAATAGATAAGATAATTATAATTGGAAACTGTAAGTAGTTTCTGTCTCAATTTATATTTTGGTATTTGATCATCATTTGATGAGTAGATATATTATTATTATTTAAGTTTATATATATATATATATATATATATATATCATTTAGTTTTTGATAGGTTTATCAGTCTTATTTAAAAAAATACAGTACATTTTCTGTAATCTCTTCTTTGACGCGCAGATTAACAAGGAGAAAATTAATGATCATATATCTATGCTATGATTTTAGTGTCACACCGACATTTAGCATTAATGAAAAAAAAAAAAAAAAAGGTCTAATTACTCATGATAAAAGGTGTACAATTAACTTTTAGTTTTAAATACTAAAACCTTTTTTAACAAATGAACTTTATTAATAGTCCCAATCCAAGTATATACTAGTAATTACTAATTGTACTTTTACTCCCAACACTTGGGGGGACTCTTTACGATTTTCATACATTATTTTGATCAATATAATTAAGAGAAAATGGAATTCCAGCACACCGTTTAATTTCCTCGTGTAGTCCTTTTCAATTTTCTTCTTTTTTATTCTCAAAGTAATTAAATTTTTGGGCCATTCACTCAACTCACAGTGTAACATAAGTTAATTATTTTTGATAAATTAAAATACTACATCATCATCATCCTCCTCCTCCTCCTCCTCCTCCTATGTTGTAAAAGTCTTTTTAACTTTAACCGCGGAAAGAAAGCATTCATTCATGTGATTTATCATCACATCAAAAAAAGTATGTATAAAAATGTGGGTGGGTCGTCACATGTGATGTAAGACTATATGTACGTATTTTCTCGTGACCTACTAGTCCAATTTTGCAATTGGGTTGATACAAAAAATGTTTTGCTTTCTGCTTTTGGGTCCAAAAATTAAAATGTGGTGGTGATGATGATGATGATGATGTAGTAAAACGACAAAATCATGATGTTGATTGGTATCTTAATAAATAATAAATCATGGTCTATGTGACGGGTTGTTAGTCCAATTTCAATCGGATCGGATAATTAATAAGGATTAATATATATATATATATATATATATATATATATATAATATAAAGTGTAGAATCAGCTCTCTTCTCGTGATGATCACATCAGTAAGGGATATATCATTCATATCATGCATATATGAATATTATGATTCCTTTATTTAATTTTTCAGTCCATAAGATAGATAGATTCACGACTGTAGACATTCTTTCAAGAATATTTAATTTGTTATGCTTCTTTATATTTGATTAATGGAAAATTGGTAGGATAGGTGGCCGGGGTACATTTTTAATCTCATACACATGTAATATATCTTATCTAATAATTAATTAGATTTATATATAATGCTAATTATAATAATTAATTGTTGATTTCTTCAGGTGCTGTTTGTGGTCCAGCCAGCCTCGTGAACTCAATGATGGATCTTCACCAAGGATCTCTGATGCTGCTAGGCCCAACAATGAACCCCAAAGTCGCCTTCGAACTCTCGGAAAGGCTACCCCACCTAGGCCTCAGAATGAAAGAGCATTGCAACAGAGCTCTGGTGTACGCTACAAGAATGAAAAAGCTGGGTCTAAAAGTGGTCTACCCGGGCCTGGAAGACCATCCCGATCACACCCTCATCAAGTCAATCGCAAACAAAGACTACGGCTACGGAGGAATTCTTTGCCTGGACATGGAAACCGAAGAAAGGGCCAGTCGGCTAATGAATCTTCTCCAGAATTGCACACAGTTCGGGCTCATGGCAGTCAGCTTGGGCTACTATGAGACCTTAATGTCGTGCTCCGGGAGCAGCACCAGCAGTGAAATGAATGAAGAGGAGAAAGAATTGGCTGGGATTTCGCCTGGCTTGATCAGGATGTCGATTGGGTACACCGGGACTTTGGAGCAGAAATGGACCCAGTTTGAGAAGGCTTTGACTAGAATGCAGCAGGACAAGACAGCCCCAATTTCAATTTGAGTCACAAGAGAATTAGCTAGAGCTAGGGTACCGTCTTGCTTGATCGATCAGTACTAACGATATATATGATTATGATGAATCTATATATTATGATTATGTTGTAGTTAATTTGGAACCCTATTTCCCCGGCCCGGCCTGTGTTGTTTGTACTCTATTAAGTATACTAATACAATGAATCTTCAACATTTGGTCTCATTTAATCCAATCCAAGCTCCATTACTCTTACTTTTAATTGCCCAAGTGAGTGAATATATTGTGATGATCGATCTTGTTACTTTAAAATTCTCCACATAATATTAATATGGAAATTGAATGCCTTCAACCGAACCCATCCCAAAGAAGATCAAACTATACACTTGAAAGTTTGCTCTGGGCCGATCCGTAGCTCATGACTCATTCCCAGCCCATATGTAACACTAGGCACTTAGCCGTAGGGGTGTAATCGAGTCTAGTAGTGTCGAACGACATACTGTTCAAGCATGATTTGATTTTTATCAAGCTTGAAATTTTGTGTTTAAGCTTGGTTTGAAATCAAGCCAAACTCAAACGAGCTTTTATCGAATGAGCTCGATCTGAGTACCGAGTAGTTTGATATTTTACATGTAGATTTTTAATTTTTAGCTTATCGAGTCAAACTCGTGCCGAGCTTCAAAAGTTATGGAACGAAAAATGATGTTCAAGCTTGTGTTGATTAGTGTGACGAAGCGAGCTCAAACAAGCTTTTATCGAATGAGCTCGACTGCTCAAATCGAGTATCAAGTAGCTTGGTTTGATTTTAAGTCTTACACTTAGGTCATAACTCATATTATAAGCCCATATGTAATGTAATAACACTAGAGGTTGACTATGCCCAAAATTTAATGGACATGTTTGGACTGCTATGCCCAAAATTTAATACTCTAGAAGTTGGCCACTAATTTGCAGATTGCAACTTTGAAATAGCATATTTAATTTGGCGGTTTTCAACCTAAAAAAAATATACCAAGATGCATCATGAAAACAAGGATTCTTAACCTCAAGCATTTTTCATTCATTATTTTTGTTGGAGGTGTAAGATTTGAAGGGCATTATTGGAAAAACATAATATTCTTCAACTTTTCAAAATTAATAATTGCATTTGCACGGGACGGAGATGTGCCCGCGGTAATTCTTACCCAGACCGGGTTTGACCGAACCCAAAACAACTACATGGCAAGTGTAATACACTTGCTTTGGGATTGGATGTAACTCCCAGGAGAGTAACCAATCACAAAGCAAGTGCAATACACTTATTTGGTGGTTGGATGAGTTTGATCAAACCAGGTTTGGATAAGAATTTTCCGATGTGCCCGTGATTTGTAAAGAAAAAGTTAGAATTTCATGTTAAAAAAAAACTGAAGTTCAATTACCTATTAGGTAAATATGTGTGTTATTAAAGTAAGAGACGCACGTACGGAGTTACTTTGCTTGTGATCAAATCCACGGCTAAGGATTGGGCGAGTGCATATCAGTATTAGATTTTGAACATGAATCTTCACCCCTTTGGAGTGATAATCCAAGTATATATATATATATATATATATATATATATATATATATATATATATATATATATATATATATATATATATATATATATTCTGAGACCCATAAGTCTAATTTTTCTTTAATTTTCTTCTGTAACCAAAAATAGAAAAAATATTGCTTCTTCTTGCTCTCCATGTTTTAGAAATTTATATTAAGTAAACATGAAAGGAAATTAAGCAACATAAATAAATTTAAATGTAAAAATGAAAGAAAATGCAAAAGACAAGGAAACGAAACAATATAAACCATCCTCTTTCTATATTTATTTATATATATAAAAAATAAAGATAAAGATATCCTCTTTTTTTGAATAAAAAGAATAAGAATTACGTTCATTAGTATATTACTGTTGATGTTATCATTCTTCATATTAATTTTGTGGATTTACACCCTTAAATAATACTAATTTACACATTACACCTAGGGCTGTCAATGGGGCGGATTTCAATCCGGATCCGTCCGAATTCGATCCGATTTATTAGGATAATTGTCCGATTAGAGATTCGATGGACCTGATCCGATTATAAAGATCCGAAATCCGAAACTCATGGAGCGAATATGGATTTAGGTCGATCCGATCCGTTAAAGATCCGTATCCGACAACAAATAAAAAGAAATATATATATACAAAATGATTTATAAAAATAAGTATCATTAATAATATTTCAACGTCAATTTAAGAAGATAGTAATTTATAATTCGTTTATAAATTTATTTAAACTAATATATTCATTCTACAAATATGAATATAGTAAAGAAACTTTGAAAATGCGAGCTAAAATTAAATAAAATTGAAAAGATAATAAACTTGTTTTAGGAAAAAAAATTAATTTAACTTTTTAAATACAAATTTATTGGATCAAAAAAATATCCGATATCCGGCAAAATTCGACCAAGATCCGTTGGATTCAAAAAATCTAGATCCGAGCACTATCCGAGCAAGATCCGAATCCGATAATATTCGATCCGATATAAATGGAGCCGGATCTGGACGAGCCTGATCCGACCCATTGACAGCCCTAATTACACCCTTGAAAATAGGTTTGTATATTGCAACCTCATTGCATGGACAATTTTACCCTTCAAGCCTGACATAAGGTCGAAAACCACCAAAATGCACTATTTCGAGGTTGCACCTTGCAAATTAGTCTATAATACAGTAGTATATAGGTAAGTTCTAATTTTTTATTCCCAAACCAATTCAAACCAATTCTAATTCTGTTGGAGAGATGGATCCATCACAGACAATAGGAACAGGCGGGAACGGAATCATGAGCTCACAATCCACCGACGCATCACCGGTGGAATCGTCCGCCGCCGGAAGCTCAATCGACGATTCAAAAGAAAACCTAAATCAAGTTATAAATTCAATCCAGAAAAACCTCGGCATCCTCCACCAGCTCTACCTCACTGTCTCCTCTTTCAACGTCGCCTCCCAGCTCCCTCTCCTCCAACGCATGTAATATACTAATTATAATTAATTAATTCATTTCTTTATTGCTTACTCTCTCATACTTTTTTTAGGGTTTACGTTCTATAAATATTAGTAATAATTACTTCTGTTCCAAATCAAAATACATTTGCCATTAATTTTGATTTTTTCTTGCGGTGAAGGAATAATTTGGTGTCGGAGTTGGATAATTTGACAAAATTAGCAGACAAGTGTAACATTCAGGTGCCTATGGAGGTTCTTAAGTAAGGTTTTCTCTTAGTAGATAATTTATTTACTTGCACGTGATTTGTTAGTTTATAGTCATGTGCAATTCAGTTCATAATGCTATGGATGAACTGGAATGTAGTTTGATAGATGATGGAAAAAATCCCGATGAGTTCACGCGGGATGTCTTGAATGGATGCATTGCTAAGAATCAGATCACTAAAGGAAAAACAGACGCATTCAAGGTTGGTCTTTTAATTGGAATTTTCAAGTTTTTATGTCTGTCAAATACATAATCAGATTCTAAAATTTTAATGCACCAATGACTAATACTAAAGGGGGCTAGAAAAGCTTAGTTAAGAACTGATGACTGCATGTTATGCTAATATGAACCAACTTGTACAAGCAGAGAGCTTGCAGTTTGGTAAAATCAATTTTTATCCATTTAAAGAGTAGTGGAATTTACTTGAGGTGACATGATTCTCTAATTCCAGAAACCTGTGAACTATAATATATTTTTCAATACATTTTCGTATGTATTCAGTATCATGATTAGGAGTATGATATGCTATTATTTCCTTATCCGGAGAAACATTAATTCCTCCTTGTGTTGAAGAAATTTGGTAGATGTTCCATATTCCTTACTTGTTCAAATTTATTTCTTATCCGCTGAAGGGCTTGCGAAAGCATCTGCTTGAGGAATTGGAGCAGGCATTTCCTGATGAAGTTGAAGCTTATAGGGAGATACGTGCAGCATCTGCAGTTGTGAGTTAATCTTGCTTGATTAGTTTTCTCCTTCCATGATCTCAGCCATTAAATAAATCTAATTGAATGGTTCTTCAATGCTTCGACTTTTAATATTTTTGGGAAAAATTATAGTTTACATAGCATTCATGATTATGCTATATTACAGCATCCTTGGGCAGTTCTCTTCCTTTTATCATGTTGTAGATGCTGTTCAATTGTCATAAATATTTCTAGCTTAGGTGAGGCCATGGATACAAGATCTTGAGACTCGTGATGTCTCACAAACTCGTGAAAGTATGGTAAATAGATGTATGCTTTGTCCAACGTAATTAAAAATTCAACGTACCAAAAGGGCTAGTTTCAACTCAGAGCTGAGGCTAGATTTTTTAATAGCTAAGACGTTGGGTGCTGTAAAGGAAATGAGAACACAATCTATGAAACTTCCAATTAAATGCTTAAGATTCCTTTGTTCAACATAATAAACAAGTCTTCATATGATCAATAAAATGCAAGATTGATACTGAAACCACACTGCTGCTAAATCCCTAATACTGGTATATTCAAGTGATGTAATGGTTGGATTTTGGTGCCATACAGAAAACAAAGATAAGGTCATCTTAGTTTCGAGAGAAAAAATGTAACTCGCAGATTTATAGAGTACGAACATATAAACAAAGTGACATTTAATTATTTTTTAGTTATGCCAGTTAATATGTTCTTATGACAGAAAGCTCAAAACAAGTGGTATGCCATTTCAACCTGCAGTCTGAATTTTGTTTTGGGATATGTCTAAGAACAAAACTATATATAATGTTAATAGGTTGACGTAATAATATATCTGAAAACATTCTACCATTTTACTTATGCAGGAGTCCAAACGACTTGCACAAGCACAAAGCATGTTACCGAATGGAGATGTGAAAGTAAAGCCAGAGATTTGAAAGCCACTAGTTGATAGAACAGTTTTATTCAGTCAAGTTATAAATTTAGGTTTGTTCTGCCCAGGCTTGTGAATGTTTTACTATACATTTTCTTCAACTCCTTAATATTTGTGACATATACGTAGTTTCTGTAGTCACAATATAATGGATTTCTGTATATTCAGTTTGATGAAACATATTAAACATATGTGAATGGCCAAATCTAGCGGGAATACAAATTAGTATCTTGTGCTGTTTTAACAGGATCCAACTAGATAACAAGAGGATATCTGGAAAGAATAATAGATTACAGAGTTACCATGATCAAGTTCCTTTTACATTTATTAAGTTTGGCTTATAGTTCTCAGACTCAGGCTTGAGATGTAGAGGCTGATATTTTCTCTTATATTCTACACTAGTTAATGGTATATATTAGAAACTTAAGTTGGAAATAAATGTCTTTATTAAGCTAGGATGTACAAACGTTTGTGTGATTTAAATTTAAATCACACTTGATCATCGATTTTGAACTGGCTTGAATTATTTAATTCCTGTTGAATGTAAGTTCATCTTTAGGTGATGATTGACTACAATGCTTGGATTGCAATTTTGCTTAGCCAATTGAACATAACAACTTGGGCAACAAAACAAGAAGAATTGAGTTGGAATCAATATATCTTTGTGCAAGGCCTAACCTGTTTTCATTGATACGTTATTTGCCTCCCTTAGTACTTAGCATGTCATTGCTTATAAATTTTTGTTTTTATTATTCTTTCTTCGTATTCATTTTAGTTATTTATATATTTGTTTCCTTTTTTGTTGTGTGGTGGTGGAGTGATGTTTATTAACCCGTTGGGTTTGGACTTTGGCATAACCAAATATTATTTTGACTGTTTAATAATCAAATTTCTCCCTACTCGCCTTCCCTTATAGTATCTTATTTTAGTCGAATATTCTTTCCAAATAGAGAAACACGTACCTTTTGGATTCAGTTCTTTCATCCAAAATGGTGACTATTATTATATGAAATAAGCCCTATAAGCTTAAAATCCTTCAGAATTCTTGTCAGCCCAAAATGTTTATAAATTCAAATATCCATGTAATGGAACATTTGCATATTCTAGTCGACTTGATTACCATATTTTTCTTTGCATACATAGAAATTTTTGGGAAGATGATCACATAATGAGGAAAAATTAAGTCTTGCTATCTGCTGATGATTGTTTTCTGCGTCATGTCTTCCACAATCTCTTTGAACCTTCTCAAGTGACATGAGCCTGGACTATATATATGGAAGAACTATACATTCATCAAATAATGATACAGTGCCAATCCTGGATCTTCCCCCTTGATTATGCTATCTTCCATTTTTTATGCTGCCCCCTGCATAGCTAAGGAATTCTCTATCTAGCCTAGTTCTCAATGATCTGTCCACTCAAAACAAGAATCACATAATTGTCCACAGTCTGTAGTTAAATATTAGAAGTCCCACCACTGTGAACTGTTGCCAGCATTATCGAGAAACGTGCAAGACTCGAAGCTGCAGCCATTATCATGTGATGTTAAACCACCTTCAGCAATCTGTGCCATGTATTGAACATCTATGTCCTCCAGGTAATCAACCTTTCTGTTCTGATCACTGCACGATTGCATGCATAGCCCTTGGCTGTTGATTTCTAGTAAAGGTCTTTGATCTTCTGAGGTTTTTAATGTGAAGTGATTCTTGTTTTCAGTATCCTCATCATCTCCTTTGTCAGCCATCTTTTTTAGTCTCTGCAGCTGCCATTAGTTAGCAGAAGTTTCTTACTTAGTAAAATCCCATGTGGAAACTATTGCTCGGATTTGATTTGCATACAATATTTGAATCATTTTACCTGGATGAGAAGGGTTTGATTCTCTTTTGTCAAAGTCTCCATTTGTGAAGCCAACTGATCATAATCTGATTTAAGCATGCTATATTGTTCTTCAATTTGCCTGGATTTTGATCTAGCTCGTTTGTTTTGGAACCATATAGCGACTTGTCTTGGCTGCAGGCCAAGCTTATTAGCTAGGTGCTGTTTCAGGCGTAGCTCCGGCCTCGAGTCATTCGAGAATGTTGTTTCTAGTGACTTGATTTGGTCATCACTAAATCTTTTCCTGTTGTTTATGCTGGTCTTTTTAGCAGTAGACATGAGCTTGAGCTTATTTCGGAATTTGGTTGAGTGATGACTGATGAGGATTAAAAAAAAATTAGGGTCCAATATAAGACGTTTATACTTGGATACTTGGTGGGCCTTAAGTTTGTTAGCCTTTCTTTCAGTATATACCTGCAGTGCAGGTGTCCATTTTCTTAGTATGATATTTTCCGGGGGTAGGACTAGGGATGCATCCAATATAATAAGTACCTTTGAACATTCAACATTATTAAAAATATTAGCATATATACATTGTTCCCAAGAGCTTTGAAAGTGGAAATATCTTTGCAAGAAAGTGACATACATAATAATAATAATAAATTAACTTGAAGATAAGGTGTTTTTAAATTACAAAAGCAAATGAACACATGTCAAAGTTAGGAAACATATAATTTCACTCTAATCCGGATGCAGGTTGACACGTTAATCCAGGTCCAGGTCAAGAACAAAACAAAAGTAGTTTTTGCTGTCATGGAAATCTAATTAAATGTTAATGCTGGCACCCTTCGTGGCTAGTTACGTGCCATTTTGTCTTTTTTGTCACTTTATTATGTTGGCTAATGGTGATTGGTTACTACTTAGAAAATAATTTCGTAATCATTGAAATTACGTCTCGTCTCATATTTACAACTGAGAGTTGGAGTATTAATTCAGAGACAAAGCTTTGTTTGTTGTTTTGTTTTGTGTGAATTAATGTGAATAATCCGTGTATGTTGGAGCTATTTATATATACGGCAAACGTGTGTGGTAAAGATGTTCACACGTCCTTAGATGTATTTTAGAAGCTTCGTTGGCTTTATCAAAATAGGCATTTTACTCAAAAAAAAATTGAGTTGCAATGGACATCTAGCCAATGTTTTCAGAATCGAATCGAACAATGAATTGGTAAGTCGACTGATCACTTATTCTACTAGTCAAAACGATCGAATCGGATAACGTCATAATGATATAATAAATATATTTAATTTAAAATTTGAACATTATTCTATACTTGATTAAAATTATATAAAAATTTAGAATATATTTAAATTAAATTATATAATATTTATTTAACTTATATCATAATGATAATATGATATTAATTAGTAGGTTCATATAAATATAATATGTTTATATTTATTTAATTAAAAATATAAAAGTATAAGTTAAAAATACAACAACTAAGAGATTAATAAATTTTAAAATATGAATATGTATATAAGTCTAATATTCAAAATCAAATTTGCATAATATATTGACTTGACTTTCAATTCATAAAAATAATATAGTTGAAAAGAAATATCTTAGAGAAAAACTTTTAATAAGAAATTATGTCATAAAATTAAAATTAATTTTAATTGTCATTGATATGTGTAAAATATTAACTTGAGTTCATTATCATAACCTAATTTATAAATAAATTTAGTTAAAGTTTTCAATAACTTATAAAATGTTAACAAAAATAATGTAGCTCAAATAGTAAGGATGTTATATTTTATTCAAGAGATCATGTGTTCAAATTCCTTTTTCTACAAAAAATTTAGTGTATTTTTAATATTAAAAAAATTAAAAAGTCGAAAGAAAAAAATTAGAAAAATCAGAACTGATCCTCCTAACCAGTTTGTTGGTTCACCGATTTTGGGACCCGGTCAAATCGGTTCAGATTGGTTTTTAAACTCACCGATTTTGGGACCCGGTCGAATCGAACAGGCTTTCGATTCGAGGTTGAACCTGTCGGATCGACCGGTCCTGTCCGATTATAATAACATTGCATCTAACTAGTTTATCTTCCTAATCCTCCTAGTTCATAATCACAGCTTTTCTTTCTTTCAAGAATAGTGCATAATGACTTGAGTTGCAGGTACAATGAAATGTAATTGTTGGTTTTTCCTTAGCTCATGGGTCAAATTATAACTCGAATTCGGAAAATCAAATATATATATATATATATATATATATATATATATATTTGATTCACCACTTTTTGTAGTTACAGGTAATTTTTTTACTGTTTTTAATCTAGACAAATGTGAAAAGCAAATAAATTGATCAGTTCGTCGTAAGTTTTCCTATTCTGGAGTTATGGTGCTTAGATTTTCTTCTTACTATTAAGTAGTGAAGTATATCCTAAGTCCTAACCAATTTAATTCCCATTTTGTTTGTTTTATAATATTTTTATATTATTAGGACAAGTTTCTTCTTCTCCGATCCTCTTATCCCCACTAAAACTAAAGGTTGTTGGAGTACGCTGTTCTCCTGTCCTGACTCATCTTATTTCTAGAAAGTGACTTGGAGAAAAATAACTCTATGCACCAGTGCATAAGTGGTGTGATTATTAAAAAAAACACTTCATTCCTCCGTAAAAAAGTTAAAGAAGTAATTTACCTCCCTCAATAAATAAAAAAGTGTAACTCATTCGTCAAAATTGAAAGTGTATAATGAAAAGTGTTTTTATAACATAGGAAGGTATAGTGTGTAACATTTATTATAACACACGGGCTAAAATATCACATTTATCATAACACTGATCACAGATGGAGTTTCCATTTATCATAACACAAGGGGTAAAGTACTATATATAAGACCATCTTCAATCATTAGGGGGAGGTAAAGAGTTCGATTTTCTTCAATGGTGAGGGGGAGTGGGGACGGAGGAGTGGGAAGAACAGGCAAAAGCTTGCTCTCCTTTTCCCATGGCCTGATTCGCTAATTATTTTTTTAGTTAATTTTTTTTTAAAAATAATTTTACAGGAACACTTTAAATTAATATCAAAATTTAATTTTTTTAAATTTAACTTAAAATCGAAAAGTTGATTTTTACATTTTGTGTATGATTTAATAAATTTATATTTTAAATTAAATCTTTAACCTTATTAGTTTTAATTTTGATATTTTAAATTTGTCTAATAATTTAGACAAAATGTACTAATTAATCAAATTTTAAATTATTTTTAATTTAATAACTGAGTTTTAATACGATTCAAACTCGAGTATAACTTGATATATATAAGTAATTACAATTTTTTTTGAAAAAAAAATTAGAATATGTTTTAATATAAATAAGATTTAATTTAACAAAATTATATTTAAAAAAGTTACTATTATAATTATGGAGAGTGATGACAAAAAAAAAAAACTAAAAATACCTTTAGCTATTGAAGATGACTACAAATAGGGAGGGGGAGGGGGGAAGGGGGGCATTTCACCCCACAATTGAAGATGGCATAAGGGCGATAGTTGTCAATCCGTATCTCTTTTTAGATAAAAAAATCAGGAATGGGAATGATGTATTGAATTTTTATAAAATTACAGAGGGTAAAATAGTCTTTTTCAAATTATATGAGGTAAATTAAACTATATAAATAACAAGGGATAAATTACTATTAACCCTCTCTAAAAAAAATTACTATTAACTCTATAATCCGTTTGCATATGAGAGCGCGACATAATTCAATTTGAATAGTGGGCCATTTTATAATTAAGCCCATCCACGTTTACCAATTTTATTTTGAGCCCCGTAAGGCTCAGTCATTTGAAATGGACTGGGCTCATTTATTTAAGTGGGAAATCCTCACAGTATTATATGGTTTTTAGTTTATGGATTATCATAAGTTAAAAAGATTGCAAAAGTTTTGGGTTTGTTTGTTTGGTGTTTTTAAAAAAAAAAATTGTGTTTGATAAATATCAAATAAATATATTTTTTATTTTTTGAAATAAATTTTTTTATCTTTGTACTCTTTCAAAAGTCAAATAAACAATACTTTTATTATCTCTAAATAAAATTTATACAAACTCTACTCTAATTTGACATAAAGTCTAACACATCTTACATCTACAACTTAACTCTTCGAAATTTTTTTACACATACTTTATTTTTCAAACCACTATCTCAAAGCCAAAACAAGCAACATTTCGCAAATCAAAATTATTTCACAAATCTCCACTAGTAGTCTCCCAAGTTACTTTTCCAAACACCAAACAAACAGACCATTTGTGATTCATGCAGACTTAACAATCATTTAAATTGAGTAGAAAATATATATATATATATATATATATATATATATATATATTTTCTTGTCGAATTTGATTTGACTTATATATAAGCGATTTGAGGTCATTCGTAAGAGTTTTGATTTGTTTTCATTTCTATTGTAACTTGTAACTTATCAAGTCAAGTAACTATTTTCATTTGATTTCAATCGATAAATTTGTTTTGGTTTTGATTTGATATTCTTAACCAATCAAGAGCATTGCTTAAAAAAAAACAATCAAGAGCAAATAAGTTTTGTATTGGATAAAATTGAATTGAATATTGTGTTTTATTTGATCTTTGATTTAGTTTTTGATTTTTCAATGCAAAGATGTGCATAATTAGCATACAGATTAAATTACTCACTTCATTTTTAAATACATCGCACAAAATTTAAGAGTATTTTGTTAGAAGCTACAACTTTCAAAATTCTGTTTGGAAAAAGAATTTGAGGCAAATTTCAAGGTGGCTATTGTGTTTGTATGTATATTTTCCAACAACGTAACTAGTGAAATGTGGACTTTAAATAATTTGTGTCTGCATAATTCTCAATTTGTGCTTTGGGTTCTTGTTGTATATATATATAGAAAGAATCTTGCCTTCTCCTCCTCAATAAACAACAATTTACAGACATATAGCGAAAAAGTCCCCCACAAAGAAGTACATTACCTTTTTCACTTTTCAACTACTCCCAACATATTTTGCATAGATTTGCTAAACCATTTAGCCTTGGAAAAATTGTAATGTAATTCTCACATATCGAAATGATGTGTGTGTGTGTGTGTGTGACTGAGAGGAACTTCAAAAGAAGAGAAAATATGTTGGATGAATTTTGTTATATATATATGACTGGCAATATTCTAATTTTCAAACTTGAATATTTTATTTTAATGAGTAACGACAGTTTCTTTTATTAATACTATATGTGTATTTAATTGACGACATACTTGTAAAGTTTGATAATTTATGGATTAGACCACATGCATTGCTTTTGATCAAATAGTGTTGTAAGAATTGAAAGCTTTAATAGCAATATATAAATTGAAGAAAACTAGCTAGGCACTGCTCATACACTAACAATAACTACATTAAGTTTTGAATTTGAAGTGGGATTAGGTCAAAGATTTTGATTTGATTTGGGTGAAGTTACTTAAAAGCACCTGCATGTTATAATTCCAGGGCAGATACAACCTTTTGTCCATTAAATTAAATGTTTAGACGTCGTACGAAGAATATACTATATCTTATTCTTGACTAGTCTAAATAATAGTAGTAGAATTAAATATATATGAGATGCGATGAGAAGATAAATATACATACAATTTTTTCCTTAACTAGCTATCTGCACCTAAGGCCGGTAAAATTAAAATTGAAATTTGGACGAGTAACAATCTTAATAAGAATAGCAGAACAAATACAATTAATTTATTAATTGCAAATCTCCCCCTATAAAAAAATTAGGCAACCCTATTTCTTTAAACATAAAAGTACGTCAAACTTTTTTTCCTTTTCACATTTTTTATTATATATATGCATATCCTTTTAGAAAGAGAATTCCGATCCCAAATTGAAGATGATAGTTGATTACAGCTAGCTAATCACGAATATTCACAAAAGATGTTGAAATTAAAGTAGAAACTTAATACTAATTCAACAGAACTGTTACTGCATGTATATATGTATTTTATGGATAACTCTTATGCTACAGAGAAATTAAATGGGACCAGAAAATTACCCTTTTGTTAATTTGCTTGCATGTGCCAACAGAATTTTCCACTATTAATTAATTAGTAGCTATATACTTTTAATTTCTTTCACGAGAGTTGATTGATTTTGTACCAAGGAAATAAATTTAGTACATAGGTACGTACCCTTCATTTCCATTTCCATTTGCTGCTCAGATCCGAAGGAATGGTTGTTAATTAATTTGTGACTGTACGTATATATATATATATATATATATATATATATATATATATATAAATAAGAGATCAAATTATAACTATTACCTAGAAAATTGCATTTTTCATATATAACTATTAATTTTGTTTGTCCTTTAATTGTACACACACATGCATATTTCTTTAATTAATCTACATGTACACTCTTTAAATACCACGTATGAGATTGACCCATCCATCCATCCTTTATTAATTGGATCAAAGTCAATAGTTACAGTTGTTTTTGGGCTACAGGAATCACAAAAAAACAATGGGGGCAATAAGGAGAAAAGTGGAACACAACCATTATATTCCAATTACAAGATTTTCCCCATTATGCTAAGTTGTGGGTGACCTTGTATCCAAGTCTTGAGACTTTCTTGACGAGCAAAGAGGGCGTCAGTTTTGCTTGACCATTCATAGACAGGAGTAGGAGTGGTAATCATACGAATGACATATTAATTGAGTCACTTTCAAAAATAGGAAATCTATAATTAACAAGCTTGATAATGATTGATGAGCCTTTATTAATTGGAATAGTATTTAGATTATGTATACATCATCCCTAGCTAGCTCCCTACCTCAAAGTCTCAAACAACTATGTACTACTTCTCGATGTATATATATATATATATATATATATATATCTATTTAATTAATAATTACTTATTACCTCTCCCCTCAATCTGCAGTATCAATCTCCATATCCATATATCTCTCTGAAACCATAATTAATAATTAATTTTCATGAGCCATTGAAGAATTTGAAGAAGAAGAAGATGTTGAGGGGAATGTTGTCTGGCTCGAGGCCATACAAATTACAAGATCTAATCTTATGGATCTATAAATTAAGGAAAAGACCGTCGATCTTGTGTTAAATACAACGATGACGTCGGACCAGGCTTCATTCCCCCCAACTTATAGAGCTCGGATCCCTTATTCTCAATCAAACCATATTTAATTAATTACCCGCCCATATATATAATATATACAGTAGTATATATATTCCACATTAATTTCACAAGGTACGTACCAACATTTATTTATTAGAAGAAACATTTAGTTTTTTTCTTGTGTGGATTTTGTATTTTCAGGTGAAATTGAGGTCATGGAAGCTAGATCAGCAGATTGATTTATTGGTGTGAAACTGAAAATGGATTTGTTCATCATTAATTATATATATATGCCTCTTATAATTTTCCTACATATATGGGTTTATTCATTGTGTCCTTTCTTTCTTAATTTTGTCTATATCATAATTATATATCATGACTTTTGTAAATTGAAAGATAATCATCATAATGATAATGAAATGATGATATGAATGAAAGAAATGAAGAAGAGAAAGCTGCAACAAACTTTTGGTTGTTGGCCTTGTTCCACTTCCACACAATAAAAACGGACAGTAATGAGTAATTCCATTTTCTCCATTGACAATTAAATGCATAAAATCAATATATAGTGTATCAAATTTTTAAAGTTAATTTTTATTCAGTACGTTCCAAAGTCGCTTAAATGCAGGCTTCGAAATTATACAATAGGCCCAGACGTGTACAAGTGAGTTTATTTTAATTTGTTGTTTAAAATAAAATAATGTTCTTTTATGCGTTGATCTGATGTTTAGGAAATGCTACTTATATATTCCTCATAGGCCCAATTGCCATAGGTACGTGGGTTCATCCTATACAATATATCCAGACCACAAGGTACCTTTTGCTTTAGGCCCATTTGAAAATTTGCACAAATCATATGAAAATCCAGCAATAATCCCCCTTCATAAAGTTGAAACCCACTTGCATTATTATGAAAACTCCCTTGCCCCATCCACACCCCAAATTTGATTGTTTACTACACAAAAGTAGCAATAACCTAGTAATTTTTAGCATCATTAGAAAACCCAACATACAACAAACAGTGCCTTTATTACATTTTACATTTTCGTCAAACACATCCACAACAAATTAAAATACAAACACAAAATATTGAAACACCAACAAATCATTAAACCCTAAAGTTTCAAATATGCCAAAATTGGGGGGAAACATGTGATACTAGACAATACACATAAGTTGGGTTTACAAGTAAACAAATCAATCTAATTTCAGGAAAATAATTTTACCTGGGTAAAAGGCTTCAATAACAATGGAGAAATGCGAATCTTCAAATATGCACAAGAATAAGAGTATTATCAATAAGTATTGAGATTTTATACCAACATATTATCAAATAAAAGTTCAAGAAACGAGATTGGAATTATAATTAACATTGGTGGATTTAGGATTGTGCAAAATGAAACGAAGTAGGGTTGTACAAGATGAAGTCGTAATGAGCAGATAGAAAAAAAAATTCAATTTTGTTAAAATTTGATTGGTTTTGCTGTAATTAATAACAAATTCAGGGACAAATTGAGTTGGAGAAAATTAAGTTGGACCAATAATTCTAATTGGAGGGGTGGTGTTCCAATTATAATTGACCCGATAAATGGGACTGCCCACAAATCGAGCGGATTAGGACGGGCAACCCGATTTTTAATTGGCCGAGACTATCTATTTATGTTGAATGGGTCTTGTCCGATTAGATTCAAAACTCCACATTTCACACTTTTAATTTATTATGAACTTAAATTAAATAAATATAAATGGTTCCGTATAGATCGGTGTATGCTCAGTTTCTCTTCATTTTGTTTTAAAAAAACTTGGTGAGACCTCTTAAACAAAATTTACACTGATTTTGGTTATTGAATTTTGTGAGTTTTAAATTTTTAGATATTTAGAACTTAATGGAAAAATATAAGTGTTAGGTACTATTAAATTTATAGAAAAAGACATCATGTAATTGTCAAATTATCAATAATTTTAAAGAGAAACGTAGACAGTACTTGGATCCAAGAAAACTTTTTGACCCATTTTTGACCTAGTCAGGTCCTCGGTAGCGTAAAACTTAGGCCATCTCCAGCAGCAGCCGCGGGGCCGGGGTCGGCGGGGGAGACTGTTGGAGATGGAGAGGGGCCGGGGCGGGGCTGCGGGCTGTTTGGAGCCTGCAGGCCAGCCCTGCTCGCGCGTTGGGTGCCGCCAAGTGGCGGCACCTGATTGGTCTTTCCTTTAATTTTTTTTTGTTTTTCTTTTAATGAATTAATGTGTGTATGGTTTATTTAAAGAAATTGGCAAAAAAGAAATGAAATTTGGAAGAAATTAGCAAAATAGGCTCGACCGAGTAGGCTTTTCGGGACGACATTCGCGGGCACGCACAAGTCTTGAAGGGTCGAGTAGTAATCCGAACCAAGATTTGCACCCCCCCCCCCCCCCCTGCGCGCAAGGAGGGAGCCTTCTAGTAATAATTTCTTAACCCTTATGGTTTAGAAATCATATATAAATCCAAGTTTTTCTTATCACACTTCCAATGTGGGATTAATCTATTTCTTTCCAATTTTTCCCATTACATATGTGAACTTTGAGATTTAATTTCTCATTCACTCGTACTCCGATTTGGACGTACCATATACCATTTTAATCTACTCACGGAGTAGAATATAATTCCGTCAAGACCCGACTCTTTACTCAAAATGGGTCCCACTTAAATTACGTCCAAAATGGTCCATTAACTTACTTTTTCCAACACTATATTTATGAGGTTTATAAGGAGCTTTAGGACTATTTTTATTTTATTTTCCTTGATTATGTTGTGTAATTAATGTTGTGTATTGTTGTAATTAATGTGTTATTTTAATTAATACTCCGTATTTAAAAAAATAAAACTATAATATTAATAGGTGAGAGTTTGCGTATTATGTATTAATTCTTAAGTTACTTTAATTAAATATTCTATTTAATATTAATATTTTAATATAATTAATAATTAAATTACGAGTACTAATATAATTATTATTATTAATATTAATATTAGAAAAATATAAATCTATAATATTAATAGGTGAGAGTGGGCAAATGAAAAAAATGGAAGTAATTCCCCCACGAAGCCCCAACTGCTGGAGACGACCAGCACTCCAGAGCCCGGGGCTAGCCCTCAACTGCTGGAGATGGCCTTACCCATTGCTAGGCTAAATTCCACCTAATAATGACTAGTAATTAAAATTTATATTTTTTTAAAATGGTTAGTACATCATTAGGCCATCTTCAACCGAACCAAATGCCTATTTGATCCCTTTTTTGTCCAATTGCTTTGCCCAATTGCCCTTTTCCCCAATTAAAAACCCATCTTCAGCCGAAGGACAATCAACCTATTTAATTTAATTTCACAACTTTCCCCACTCGCCTCATTCTTACTTATTTTAATAATAATAATAATGATAATAATAATAATAATAAATTTAATTAAAATCAAAATAATCTAAATCGTACTTTTCATTATCATAATCTAATATTTCGTATTTTCAAAATTAAAGATATAAAAATTAAAACTAACCAAAGTTTGTTCTAGTTTATTTAATTCTTTATTTGTATGAATTATATGACTATAGAAATATTAAATTTCACAATTTAAACTAATCATTTTATTAAATTCAACACACACAAAAATAAAATGTTATTAAAAATAAATAAAACTAATTACAGTTCAAATATTAAAAATAAATAAAACTACTCATTATTATATATAACTAATTTATAAAAAAAATAGAGCTATGGTGGCTGCCAAATGGCAGCCACCCATGCCTGGAGGCAATTGGGCGGTGGATTGCCCAATTCCCTGCCCAACCCCCCTGCCCGTCCTACCCTGGTTGTCCGTCCAATCCCCCGCTTCATTTTTTGTCATCTCCAACCGAAGGCAACCAGCAAGCCTCCCTCATGCCTGGTTGCCTTCTCAGTTGGAGATGGCCTTACATCAATCAGTATATCAAATCAATTTCATTGACATCAAAATACAAAAATAAACTAATTACAAAAATTAAATTTAAATTAGAGAAATATCCATATTAGTTAGAATTGCACACATGACCTCTTAATCATAAAACCTCAACCTTAACTAACCAGCTAATACTTCATCGACAATTACAATTAATTACCTAGCTAGTGCTTACAACGAGTGTTCAATATAAACGTACTAAACATGCACTTTTAATTATTAGTGCTTACAATTAATTATAATTGAGTCTAAAGTACAATTTGTACTTACATAAAATTGGATAACGAGATATGAGCTAGAATGTCAATGGAACTACGCATTTATTTATTTGCCTTTGTTTTAAATTAGAAGAATGAGTTGATTAGATTAATTAATAACAATATGATTTCCTTGAATATATATATATATATCTTTTAAGTGTGGAGTGGCCTACACACAGACATTAGCATGCCAACATGCAGAATCCGATCATTAATTCCTAGTCATTTTCACTTATGGTCCCTTAGTATAAACATTTAAACAACTCATACTATTTTGCATTTATTATAGTGTTGTACTCTGAAAGATTTTTCTTCTAATATATCTTCCCATTTGAAAAACGAAATATATTTATAAGCTGTACTGCAAATTAAATTAAAAAGATGGATCCTAGTTTAAATTTCTCTTTCCCATTTTGCCGACGACTGCTTTCCTAATAAAAACATAAAATTTCTTTAAACTAATGGAAAAATCTACAACTAATTAATAAGGATGGTAGTAAAGCCATAAATAGGGACAGGTAGATGAAAATTTGTGGAAATCAAACTTCTTTCTGATTTCAGTTTCTAATTAACAAAATCTCTTAAAAGTAATTGGATTTTTTTTTTGCTTTGCATTTGAGTCCAACCCATATAATATTAATAAATGATAAAAAAATTATCATGTGCATATTTGTTTTCTTGCACTTTTATTCTTGTTAGACTCCATGAATAATTAGTGCTTAATGTTTTAATTCATTGTGACTTAGTAATATAAATTTCATTATTGATTAGCCGTCTTAATTTCGTAGAAACTAGGACTACTGCTTTCATTGTGATTTTGATTAATTGACACTATTTTCAGTTTTGGTGTACGTACAATTAAATTTTTTTTTAACTGTTGTAATCCATTTTGGGTTTTTAAGTAGTTAGGTCTCTATTGTGCTAATTGGTAATAGGTCCCTTTTAAAATTTTGCCAAGTGGCAGAATTTTACTCATTAACTGCTATAAAGAGGTAAAGCCTTTCTAAAATACTCATATTTACTGAAAAGGCCCAACACTTATAAAAGAACCAGTAAAATTCCTTGAAGCATTGTCTTTGTGCCGCATGTTCATCCACCCCTTGAATCCACTGCCCATCTCCTATGCTCTTGTAGTTTATATTTTGATTGTTGTTTATGCGTTTCTTCAATAAATGTTGAGAAATTGATGGAAATTGCTTATGTTCTTATAAGAATTTGATGAAACTGAAATATGATTTCTAGTTTTCTTTGATATAGGTTGCGGCTAAATTGTGTTCATTAGGGGAAATTCATGCATTCATATGATTAGAGAAAGTAGAGGAAGTCTCAGATTGCACTAGTTTGCTTGAGATTCTTTAATCAAATAAAGTTTTAGCAGTAGTTTCATAAATTTAAGTTGTGCCAGCCTCATTAGTTATCCGTTTCGATTTTGAATTATGGAGGACTTAATCAGTCTTTCTTTGTTTTCAGGTATAGCCGTAGTTTTATCGCAAAATCCTTAAATTAATTGCTCCCCTTTCATGAATATTTCACGGGGAAGTGGCATTTCCTCTAGGTTTGGCTTCAGCAGCCATTGCTTGATAATGGCGAGATTTCAAGGAATTGTCATGATTTAATCAATGGTGATAATTGGGTTGAAGATGAACAGGGGATTTTAAATCGAGTGATGGGGAGTTGTATATTTAATTGGGAGGTTCTAAAAGTTCAGCGGAGAAGGGGTTTATCAAATCTGAAGAAGATGACTGACTGGGTAAAAGGATGGTGAATACACGAATGAGGAAGACTTAGTAGAACTTGAACAGGTGGAGAGAGGTTTTTTTTAAAAAAAATCTTTTGTGAAACTTTAAAGCAAATGTTGTATTGGTGGAGTACAACAACCGAAAGCACAAGTCACCCACCAAAAAAATAAATGGTGGATAGTAAAATAAAAATGATCTAACGACTATTAAGGGTGGACCTGACACATACCAAACACAAGGGGTACTAAACACATAAAACCCCTTCTTCTATTTTTGTACTTAATACTAAACTATTACAAATGATCAATGATGGTTTTAGTCCAAATTCTTCTAAGAACATGCATCAAGGGTAAAAAGTGAATTTGAATTAATTGTAATCCCCAACAACTTTAGAATGATCAGTGCAGCTAACATGCATTCAACTAGATAAGGACTAATTAAGGCAAAATATCGCTGTTATACCTTAGAACATACATATATAAGTATATACATGACAGATGATCGATGATGACTTGAAATGCTACTATGCATGCAATATCTTACGTGATGAGGATTTATTGCTTGCAATTATGGGTGACAATATATACTAGCTAGTCTCCATATATTTAATCGATCTATTAGGTTTTTTTCTAATCCAATTCGGCTCAATCCAAGTCCTATATTTTTCTTTGTTTAGGTTGAGTTGAAAGTTATGGATCAAAAGACTCAAACCTGGTTTTATCGGCAAGAAATGCGCTACTCAATTATTTAATTAAGCCAATATTCAATGAATTGACCTAACTCGTGTATAGGGGTGTAAACGAGTCGAGTAATATCGAACGAAACATTGTTCAAGCTTGGTTTGAATTTTATCGAGCTTGAAATTTTGTGTTTGAGTTTGGTTTGATTTCTTAACGACCCGAGCTCAAACGAGCTATTATCAAACGAGCTCGAACTGAGTATCGAGTAGCTTGTATTTTACATGTGTTTTTTCAATTTTTAGCTTATCGAGTCAAGCTTAAAAAGTTATCAAATTGTTTGATTTTGTTTGACGAACCAAGCTCAAACGAGCTTTTATCGAACGAGCTCGGACCGAGTATCGAATAACTTGGTTTGATTTTCAGCCTTACCCATATTTTATAATATTTTTTCCAAACCGATCCACACGGTCTCGCACGTGTTAAAATGTGAGATATTTTGCTTGAAAGTTTTAAAATGTTCATGATTGATCAATATATTCCAACTAATCCTAGGTAAATTTCAACTAATCCTAGGTTTCTAAGATAAGAGGTGATAAATCTAGAAAGTATAGATTGTACTAGAAACTATTAATGTCCTAGATACTCTAGATTGTTTCATAGGCAAGTATGATGTAAGGAAGTTAATGAATTGAATAAAAACTTTTCCTTCCAAAACGCACTCTTCTCCAACTATTTACAAAAACAAATAACAAATGAAAAAATCAAGTTGATATCAATTTTACAATTAATTCAACCCTCAAAATCCCTACAAATGTTATCTAGAGCTCATTGATCTTAAGATGTTGAGTTCAAAAAAATGGGATCAATAAATATATCGCTTTTAATACCACCGATTTTCAACGGTGAAGACTACAATTATTGGGAAGTAAAAATGAAGGCTTTTCTCGGAGCAAATGAGTTATGAAAAATTGTTGAAAATGGTTATGAAAAATCGGAAGATGAAGGTACTCTTACGTACCGCACCTCAACAAAAGAAGAATAAAGATGAGTATACAAAGAACATGAAGGCTCTTGCATCCCTTCATGCCACCATAACTCAAGAAATCTTCATTAGCATAGTCGCTGCAACTACCACTAAAGAAGCATGAGAGATTCTCCGAAAAGAATATCAAGGTATGGAAAAAATTAAATTAATAAATTTATTAACTTTGCGAATGGAGTTCGCAAATCTACAGATGAAGAAAGTGAGTCCATCGTAAAATAAAATTACAAGGAGAAAAAAATGGGAGATAAGAGGATAGTTGAGAAAATACTTATAACCCTTCATGATAAATTCGGATCAATTGTTGCTGCCATTGAAGAATCTAAAGACCTCACTAAGCTCACTATTAATGAGCTAGACACGAACAAAGAATCAACAAAATGTTGGAAAGTTCAATGGTAGAAGCCATTCAATCAAGGCACAAAAATAAATAACAAAATGCCTATCCACAAACAAGGAGAAGAGGCACAAAACAAACTTCCATCATGTGGTGAGTGCCAGAAGACAAACCATCTTGAAAGATTGTTGGAAGAAGATGGCATGTGAGTTTTGTGGCAAGTTCGGGCATATTGCAAAAATTGTCGGCTCAAACAATAACACGAAAACAAGAAAACAAACAAACAACAGGCTAATTCCAGCGAGGACAAGGACGAGCCAGAATGAGAACACCTTTACGTCTTGTCAACCTTCATCAAATGACACTCACTTTTGGTACATTGACAGCGGTTGTACGAATCATATGGCCAAACATGTGGAGATATTTCAAGAGTTGGACACTACGGTCAAAGTTCCTATAAAAATGAGAAATGGAGTTGTCCTCGAGTCCAAAGGAAAGAGAACCGTCGCCATCCAAACAAAATGAGGTAGTAAACTCATCAAAAATATTCTTTTAGTACCTAAACTTGATCAAAATTTATTGAGTGTGGCACAAATAATGAAAAATGGGTATTCTATCATTTTTAAAAACGATTCATTCTTTATAGTTAACAAAAAAATAGAAAAATTGCTAAAATAGTTATGAAGAACAATAACTTTCCATTAAGAAAATCTATAAAAGCATTAAGAGTTAAAGTAAATGACACAATTTTATGGCATAAAAGACATGGTCACTACAACCTTAATGCAATTAATCACATGCATCAACAAAACTTAGTGCGAGATGGTTTTGAGATTATCTGTGAAACATGCCACTTAGAAAAAGCAAATGGACTGTTCTGGTGGTTGCACCTCTGAAACTGCAATTGAGAATTTGGATAAAGATGTCAATATAAGAAAACCCTTAGCACTAATAATGCTTGAACTGCAGAAGTTAAAGAAGGGTCAGCGTCCAAAAATAAAGAAAAGGAAATGACCGAAGACTCCTTAAGGAGAGCAAATAATTAGAATATCCAAAAATATCCAGATCCATTACGGATATTTATGCAAGTTGTTGAATGACATTTACGGAGCCAAGCAATTACGATGAAACCTCTCATCGAAGAACTGCAATGAAGAAGAAGATAAAAACGACCAACCCAAAGCAAACATGGAAGCTGACAAAAAAACCTAAAGAAAAAATTGTGATTGTTAAAAAGAGGAGTTATAGGATTGAAGCAAATCGAAATGACAAAGTCAACAAGCACAAGATTAAGCTAGTTGCAAAAAGACATTAACAAGAAACGACAATTGAGTACAACAAGCCATTTGAACCTACGGCATATTATAGTATAATTAAACACTTCCAAAATCAAACTTTGAGATACTTGGATTTCAAGCTTAAAATATCAAGAAAAAAATCTCAAGGAGAAGTGTTAAAATGTGAGATATTTTGCTTCAAAGTTTTAGAATGTTCAAGATTTATTAAGATAATTCAAGTATATGCTATTAGTATTTTGTAGGAGAATCTAAATAAATATCAAGTAATCCTAGGTATTTAATTATTCTATATTTTCTAATACAATATATTTTCTATATTTATCAACTAATAGTTTCTAATACAATATATTTTTTCTAAAATATATTGTATTAGAAACTATTAGTTTCTTAGATACTCTAGATTGTTCCACAAGAAAGTATATATATGAATGTACTACTCAAATGTGTTGTAAGGAAGTTAATGAATTGAATAAAAACTTCTCCTTCCAAAATATTTTTCTCCAACTATTTACAAAAACATATCAAAAACAAAAAATTCAAGTTGATATCAATTTTACAATTTATTCAACCATCAAAATCCACACATTGCGCATGGTAAACTAGCTCAATCTCTCCAATCACCACTGATAGGAGCTTGGCCAGACATCTTATGGCCTAGTCACGCTTGATTATTGCCCATTTGGAAATACCTCAAATGCTTATTTTTAAGAATGATCTCGCAGTTATAGCTATTATCATTCGCAATTCAAATGGGTCCATTGTTTTTGCCTCATCAACTAAGCAACTATCATCTTGCCCTTTTGCGGGTGAAGTTCTTTCGATCGATTAATGAAGGTGGCATGCTCACTTATTGATTCCTGGATGCTTATAGATTGTTTTCTTTAAGAAATTACTGACATTAGATCGTGAATGAAAGGAGCGTCTTGGCCTAAATTAAAGTTTCGTTTCATCCCCTTTGGTTTAAATTTTGAGGCTCATAATCTAGCTACTTGGACAGTGAACCTGATTTGGATTGATCATTTATGTTGTATTCCATTTTTCTTTTTCATATTAATGTTTTATTTGCGACGGGGACTTCCTTTTTTATTTTTATTTTTATTTTGTTGTACTGTTGGTTTAAAGTTTTTTGAAATGAAATCTCTGATTATCAAAAAAGAAAAAAGATGAACCTATTTTTTGCCTTAACATTATTTCTTAAACTTATGTAAATCTTAACACATATCAGAGCTTAAATTTAATGCATCTATCTTAAAGCAAAATATAAAATAAAAATTATTTGATTAATGAAAATATTATTAATATTTTATTTTGTCTATCAACTATGCATATAATATATTGTTTCAAATAATTACTTTAATTTACATGGTAACTATTTAAATTAAGATAAAATAAAGAAACCTAGGCCAAACTCATGATCGATGTACTACTCAGGTCATCTCCAATGGAGAGGGCTAGCCCCGGGCCAGCCCTGCCCCAACCCCGAGCCCTGCCTGGTCGTCTCCAATGGCAGGGCTCCGTAATGGAATTAATTCCATTTTTTTCCTTTGCCCACTCTCACCTATTAATATTATAGTTTTAATTTTTTTTAATATTAATATTAATAATAGTAATAATTATTAGTACTCGTAATTTATTTATTAATTAATATTAAAATATTAAAATTAAAAAGAGTAAATAATTAAAGTAACTTAAAATTAATACATAATACGCAATACACCAAACAAAGGAAGGAAATACAACAAACAAAAGAAGGAAATTTATTTTTCTTGTCTATTTTAGTATGTATTTAAATATTTAATTTAGATTAAGTATTAATCTAAATTTTATTTGTATGAGTGTTTATTTTGTATTTTTAACTACTTCTGTATTATTAAAAAATTATTAGCATGAGTGTTTAATTAAATGGACTATTACTATATTTATAAGTATATCATAATTTTATTTAAAATTACTTTAAATAATTAATCATAGTATATACTATATAATTAAAACATATCACATTAATTAAAATAACACATTAACTAAAACCTATCACATTAATTAACTTAACACATTAATTACAACAATACAAAACATTAATAATAGTAATAATTATTAGTACTCGTAATTTAATTATTAATTAATATTAAAATTAAAAAGAGTAAATAATTAAAGTAACTTAAAATTAATACATAATACACAATACACCAAACAAAGGAAGGAAATACAACAAACAAAAGAAGGAAATTTACTTTTCTTGTCTATTTTAGTATGTATTTAAATATTTAATTTAGATTAAGTATTAATCTAAATTTTATTTGTATGAGTGTTTATTTTGTATTTTTAACTACTTCTGTATTATTAAAAAATTATTAGCATGAGTGTTTAATTAAATGGACTATTACTATATTTATAAGTATATCATAATTTTATTTAAAATTACTTTAAATAATTAATCATAGTATATACTATATAATTAAAACATATCACATTAATTAAAATAACACATTAACTAAAACCTATCACATTAATTAACTTAACACATTAATTACAACAATACAAAACATTAATTATACAACACATTAATAATACAACAATAATCAATTAAAAGAATATAAAAAAAAAAAGGAAAAGGAGCGAATCCCCTGTTTTAAAGAGGGGCGCGTGTTATATATCTTCAACATTCCTCCACTGAAAGAGGAAGACAAAAAGACGCTAATGGAAAAATGAAAAAGACAGAAAATGATAAATTAATTTTCTTCTTTAATTGAGAACTAACTAATAAGCTATTTAATTGTCATTCACTCGCCGCCCCGTTCCCGCAGCCGGGCTCCAAGGAGCCCCCCCTCCCCCCCCCCCCGGCCGTTCCAGCCCTAGAGCCACCCCGCCCCGAGCCCCTCTTCCATCTTCAATGGTTTCTCCTCCAAAGCCCCTTAATATCCCCCCCCCCCTCCCCGTTGCACCCACCTACCATCAGTACATAACCTTTTTGTACAACATTGTCAGCGTCCTTTATGTAAGTAATTATGTAGTGTAATCGTTGCACCACGTCATCAAGTATACGTGGTGCAACCCACTAATGCACTTGTGACATGTAAAGTGATAATCCATGCACATTACCCCATGTTCTGACAATATGAACGAATTTATTAAAATTCTATTTTTTGGAACACAACCTAGAACATGGGGTGATGTGAATTATCACTGCACATGTCACAAGTGCAGTGTTGGGTTGCACCCCAAAAAAACATAATGATTTAGTTCAAAGAATAAATAAGCCAAACAAGAAATAAGATATATATACACTAAACCAAAATAAAATGGAGGGAAAAATAATCTTAGTAAATATTATTTTTATACTATATAATGGCTCGGATTGAATCTATTTGCTCTCTTTTCACATCAAATTGATCCTTCCCCAATGGCCATGATAATATATAAATGCTACTTTTACATCTCAATTTGGTATTATATTATACAAACCCTAACATTTAAAATCAACTTCTTCGATAGCAACAAAACAAAGAAAAAGAAGAAAAGAAAGGATCATAAAACTTGCCAAATTCCAAATCTTCTTTACCCTTAATATTAACCAAACAAAGCTTTTAGCATGGTGATTCAATAAATTCACAACTCTTTTTCATTTATTTCCTTGTAATTAACCACTTGCATTGTTCCAAATTTCCTCGAGCTCTCTAGCAAACGCCTTCTGCCTTCCGACAACTATGGTAATGTGGTCTTTATTCTCAACAACCTTAACATGTGCTTTAGGGATTCTTGACTGAACATTGTAACTGCACTCGACTGGGATTAATTCATCGTCTTTACCATGAAATATCATTATGTCACACTTTAGACGATTTTTGACATCGTCTAGGTATCCTTCGATTTTTCCAGCAGTACCACATATAATGTTGTGTAACGTATGCCATGCTGCGTTGTGTGTGTGAAGGAAGAAACCCTCCATTAAGTATGTTCTGACCCTGAACATGATTTTTATAAATAAATCAGTAACACGTGAAGAAAAATGTAATAGAAAATATCTGCAGTGCAATAAAAGTTCATTTTAGAAAGAAGATTATAATATAAGTTCCAGATTTTCGCATAAGAAAGGAGATCGAGTACGTATTTTAGATTTTTGGGTGTATACTATAGGAATTAATCTGGCATTTCGAAGGGACAGAAGGGGAAATTATATAATTCATTTTGACTATTTCTTTGATCATGTAGAATGACATAATATATATATATAGGACAGTCAATCTAACTAGCTAGCTAGTCTTGAGATTTTGTAGAAAAATTATGTATCTATTTATACGTAATAATTAAGCTAGCTAGCTAGCTAGTACTATTTGTCCAACAAGACCATTAATTATATTGTTGTGACTTGAGATTAGCTCCAAAAAAAAGAATTTTAATGGAGTAAGGGAGAAAATAAACTTGTGTTTGTGTTAAAGTAGGTAGGTAGTTTATAAAATAAAAAATATACAAACAAATTGATTTATATATTATATATAACATGTGGTAGTTATGACTAAATTAATTTTAGTTTAATTATATAATAAGTGTGTTACACGCAAATTAAATGATATTAATTATTGTATGAGAGTAGGAAAGTTGGAGTAACCTGTTTCTGGTTAATAGTTTGGCAAGAAATTCCCACAGCCGGTGGTTCTTGCATATAAGGAGGCAGATTGTCCTGCTGATGTGCTCGTACCAGCAAGCCAACGACGCGCCAAATCCAATTAGAGGCCAAACGCGCCGCGGGGCCACTCGTCGCATCATATATTGTGTGGCTTGTTCCCCTTTTGGAGCTGGAAAATAAGGCTGCCATTTTTTTTTCAAAAAAAAAAATTAAACTGACCACCATGAAAATGAAATGATGTACCTAGCTACTAATCATAATTAATTCCTAGATTGTATTTAATTATAAGAAAACAGATATTTATGAAAATTCATATATTCGGACTTGAAGCTAAGCCTAATATATGGAGAAAACGACGTTATATAAATTAAAATTCTTTCTTTCTATCTATGATTAGGACATAATTTAGAGAGATAATCTAAATTCAAAACAAGAAATGACAAAAGAATTCGATCTGACCCACAAAAATTAAAAAAATTTGGTAGTACAGTAGTATATTGAAAGTAAGATTGGGTTGGGTTGGGTTGTAGTTGAATAATACTAATTCTAGCAGGATATAGAGCCCAGTACTAGTAGTACATAATAATATTACGAGGGCAGGGCCGGGGCGTTACAAATAAGACCTCCTTTCTTTCTTAATTCTTATTTTGTTTGTTTGACATAAATAAATAAATGCAAAAAGAAACCAAGAAAGAAACATAGAATTAATTACTGTATTAATTATTAAGGGTGGCTAGTAGCTGACCGGTGCAAGCAACGTTAAAGATTTGACCGACCCAGGATGCTTGACGGCAAGAGCAAGAGCCAAGATACATCCCAAAGAATGCGCCACTATGTGGAATGATTTCACCTTGTATGCCTCAATCACAGATTTCTCAATCATGTCCAAATGCTCTCTCAGTGTATAAAGCGAATCACTCGGTTTAGGACTCCTCCCAAAACCAAGCAGATCTACAGCTAATAATCTGTACTTTGATTTTGCATACTTTGAGAAATTTGGGTACAATGTTTCCGTCCAAAAAGCAGACGTAGATATGAACCCATGGATAAATATCACATCTTCTTGCACATTATCTGTTTGTGTTTATTTCCAAACCAAAAAACCAAACAAAGACAAAATAAACATCAGTTCAGTCAATTCATTTTTATTTGGTTAAATTAATTTAATTTAAAAACAAAACAACAAAACAATTAAACAATACGGTTTCTTTCTTTCTTTCTTTCTTTCTTTACCTTTCGCTCCATCGGCTTTCACAAAAAGTGTTTCTTTGCAAGAAGAAGTCCATGAATTGCATGTCTTACAATCACAATCCGACCACCTAGGAATTTCAAGTTCTTGCTGTTTGCCTATTCTTCCTTGCAGCATTTCGACAATGGTGGAGTTTACGGTGAACGTTGATGATCGAACCCTTCCCTTTCTTTGCCTGTCAATTTTCTTGGACGAATGTACTATGGTAGATTTCGAAATCTCAGACACTAAAGACGGGCGCGTGTAAAGTGTGTCTGAGATATCTTCCAAGTGCAATTTGCTACATGTTAATTGAACAATTTTAGATTCCCCTTGTTCGGAAACTAAGATCTTTCCACTGCTTGTGATTGCTTCTTTTGACGATGAACAATAACATGGCTTACACTCTGCCTCAATGAAGAAATCAGCTATTTTGTAGAGGTAGCATAGTATGAAATCCAGGAGGTCTAGCAGAGTGAAAATACAGAAACTTATGATTTCATTCAAGAATCTGCCTGCCATTGAAAAAAATGATGTAATTTGAACCTTAATTGCCATAATTTTTTAAGGGGAAAAACAGGGGAAAAAGAAGGATTTTGATTTCAAATAAAAAATGGTTCTTGAAAAGGCTTTTTCATATAAATGAAAAACACTGCAGCTCTGTTTCTACTTGTTCTTCTCTTTCTTCTTTTTTTGGAATCTTTGTTTCTAAGGATGCCAAAACAAAAAAGGAAAGAAGAAGAAGAAGAAGAAGAAGAAGAAGAATGGAAAATGGGGTCTTTAGTCTCTTTTTCCTCAGGTATTTAAGCAATTGGGACAATGTAAAAATAGCCAACCAACACACACTTTCCTCTCTGACCCCTTGTGTAAATTTGAGGAAATGGGAATGTGAACAAGTCTCTTCTTTAAAATCTTATGGAGAGAGAAAATGAAAAGAGGTATATTTGGATTTTGAGACACGTATAGAGAGGGTAAGAGATAAAATGAATTTATTTCCTACAGCTACATTAAAATCAGTTTGCTGGAACAAGGGGAAAAAAAGTTGGTGGTGGTTGAACCTCCTGGAAAGAAGATACAAGTTTTGCTCAAGAATTTAGGTCCATACGTAACAAGTTATATATGTAGCAATGTTATGTAACTTTTTTTTTTTTTTTTTTTTCAAATTTGCTTGTATATATACTCTATGTTAGAAGAATAAGTTTGCCATAAGATCTTTACTCAAATTTGAAGACAATGTGTTTTCGTGAATGTAGATAAAAATCAAAAAGGACAACCCAATTGAATTGAATGCAAAAAAGTTAGAAGATGAAAGTGAGAATCATTAAATTATTCAACTCATTACTCAATAGAGTAGTAGCCAAACCATATAGTATAATTAATGAAATGTAAAAAAGTTTCAAAGGGGTAGAGGACCGAAAATTAAAAACATGTTGCATGCATTTATTGATGGTTGTCTAAGCCACATGACTCCCCTCCCCTCCTTAACTTAACTTAAGGTGCCAACCTCTCAACACGCTGCCGAGAGCTTAAAATATTCAATAGTTACTCATTGAAAAAGCATAGTTACATTAAGGACATCTTCTCTTAGGTCCTTGTTTTTTTCCAGATTCTTAAGAATTTTTTTTTTCATTTGAGTTTATTTTTCTCATTTTGATTTGGTATATTTGATGAGATTATTTTATCTTGGTTTGATTTTTAATAAAAAGAACATGCAAATATGATTTTGTTGTTTATTTTAACTACTTTCTATAATTATATTTAATACAACTTAGTATTTATCTTGATTTGAGTAATTTGTATAAGTCTGTATATGTATGTTTATTATTAAAACTAAATGTCTCACTTGAGTTGAAAATCATAGTTAACTTCATCTTATTAGGTCTTGTGCAATCCTCACTTTTTAAGATAGTTTTTTAGGTGTGTATATGTCTGTATATGTATGTATATGTATACGCGTCTTGTGCAATCCATATTGATGAAATTTAACATGGTATCAGTATCTCAGGTAAAACGGGGTCACCTTGTTTCGTGATGGGTTCTTCCTTGTACGCATGATGAATTTCATTATCTACCACACACTTCGCACAAATAACAAAGGTCTGAGTTGCCATTATTTCTCCGCTTAACAAAGGCTCGGAGTGTCATTATTCCTCTGTTGAGCATACACACATGTCACAATTTGCAGGATAGGACATTAATATATCGAGTGTTATGCTTGTTTCACCCATACATTCAGTTTGCTCACATGTGAAGGGGGAGTATTGAGACTCAATGTCTTAGATGAGCTGAAAATCATAGGTAAGTCCACCTTATAAGGTTTTGGACAATCTTCACCTCTTAAATTAGCTTTAAAGGTGTGTTAGGTTCAAGCCATGTAATTGAACTTAGCCAAACCCATGTCGATGAAATTTAACATTTATGCATAATTTCCTATAAATATCCGTCTTTAATAGATTATATATCTTCCAAAGCATATCTTGTTATATATAATTAGAGTTACACGGATTATGCTCAATATATATACATATATATATTATCAAATTTCTGATAGGAAAAAAATACTTTTGATACCAAATTTTAGTTCAAAAAACACATTTGGTATCAAACTTTTTGAAAAAAAATATTTCAAAAATGATTCACACAATCTTGACATATTTAGTTTTGCCGGCAATTTTTGGATGAAATTCAGCACGTACCGCTCATGTGCCCATTAAATTGACAATGGAAGGGATAACATGCACAAGTTTTAAAGACATACAATTGACGGCACTTGCTGAATTTCATCCGAAAATTGACGGAAAAAGTAAATGTGTCAAGATGATGTGAATCGTGGTATGAAATGTATTTTTTTCAAAAAGCCTGATATCAAATGTGTTTTTTGAAGTAAAGTTTGATATAAAAAAATGTTTTTTCCTCAATTTCTGATTCATTCAAAATCGTTTTGGACTAATATAAATGACATTATTATCTTAAAAAGTAACAAAATTATATCAATTATCTTCCAAAATCGTTCTGGTCCCTCCACGGCCAACTTCGGGTGCGAACGAATTAAGGAGAGGGAGTAGGGGTCATGAGTATATATATTTTATTTTAACTTAGTTTTCTAAGTGATTTGTTTCACTGAGTTCAAGGAAAATTACAAAAAACTCCTCGTTGCTTGTAAAAATATACATAGGTCAAGTGAGTGTGTATCAGATGTTACACTTTAGATTTGACTAAAGGTTGTGAAATTCAAAGAGTGTTTAAATAATTTCAAAAATAATGGGGAATTTCTTGTAAGTTGACCTAAATTCAGGAGGCATTGGTGTAAATTACTCTTTTTGACCTAACTTTAATATCAATGACCATCCATTCAAAGCAATAATATTTGAAATATAAATAAAATTTAATGTACTGTTTTCTAACATTTAATCATACAATTGGAATTTCCTTTAAGTATGTATGTCTCACATTACCTTAAAAAAATTTACTCGTAAAAGAACTTAATAGCTAGAAAACCATCTCAAACATAGAAATTATCAGATCATAGGCAAATTTAGTTAAATGTCGCTACAAACTAGATTATAATTAAATAATTCAAGTAAAGAGAGTTTAACCAAAAGTTCCACACAATATATATATATATATATATATATATATATATATAAAAGACATGATCAATGTCAATGGCAATTAATTTGACTAGGATTTGTGATTCAGGTTGAGTGATCAGAATGATTAAAGCGTGTCACCTAGCAAGCTAGCTATTTTGATCATCCTCAATATCAATATATATCCTGCCGAATTTAACTAGGCAATATTTTCAGACAAGAAATATATCTTCAAATGGATTCTCATTAATGTGATTATACATCAATGCAATTATGAAGCCTTATTATTAGGTGGGAAACTAATGTAGGACACGGCCGATCTTCTGAATTTTAGTCTCAACCATTGGCGGAGCTACATGTAGAATATAAGGAATAAATATTAGTAGTTGTAACTTATAACTAAATTACAGTGTTGGCCGGATGGTATAGGAATTTCAGGTTGCCTGGAGATCTGGGTTCGACATCTGCTTGGTGCAATTTATTCATAGTTCAAATCTCAGGTCATTTATTTAATTTTTTTCTTTCTTTATCTTCAATTCTTAAGCCATTTTTTTTTTTCTTTCTTTCTTAATATTTAAGACTTTCTTTTAATTTAATTTTTCTTTCTTCTTAATGATTATATAAGGAATATAATATTTTATTGTTATTGCAATACAAGCATTTTCTTGTAATTTTATTTTTTTAATGCATTATTCCTAAAAAAATCTTAATAATTGCAAGAAGAATAAAATTTTTATTTTCTTATAATATATAAGGTCTTCTCCTTATAATTATATTTATTTAGTGCACTTTTCTTTGTATAATAGTCTAGTAATTTTTTTTGTTAATAATTGTAAATGAGTATATTACTTTCCTAATTATTTATTTTATTTAGTGCATCTCTCGAAAAAATTTCGCGCCCCCAATGAAATTCGTCTAGCTCCGCCACTGGTCTCAACGCTTCATGTCACATTTTTGTATTGCAATATTATTATTTACATCCATGCATGTATAATCCCATCTGGAAATTCGTATATATTTCTTGTGTCATGCATACATAAATGTGTATTATGTTATAGGAATTTCAGGTTGCCCGGATGGTATAGGAATTTCAGGTTGCCTGGAGATCTGGGTTCGACATCTGCTTGGTGCAATTTATTCATAGTTCAAATCTCAGGTCATTTATTTAATTTTTTTCTTTCTTTATCTTCAATTCTTAAGCCATTTTTTTTTTCTTTCTTTCTTAATATTTAAGACTTTCTTTTAATTTAATTTTTCTTTCTTCTTAATGATTATATAAGGAATATAATATTTTATTGTTATTGCAATACAAGCATTTTCTTGTAATTTTATTTTTTTAATGCATTATTCCTAAAAAAAATTTAATAATTGCAAGAAGAATAAAATTTTATTTTCTTATAATATATAAGGTCTTCTCCTTATAATTATATTTATTTAGTGCACTTTTCTTTGTATAATAGTCTAGTAATTTTTTTTGTTAATAATTGTAAATGAATATATTACTTTCCTAATTATTTATTTTATTTAGTGCATCTCTCGAAAAAATTTCGCGCCCCCAATGAAATTCGTCTAGCTCCGCCACTGGTCTCAACGCTTCATGTCACATTTTTGTATTGCAATATTATTATTTACATCCATGCATGTATAATCCCATCTGGAAATTCGTATATATTTCTTGTGTCATGCATACATAAATGTGTATTATGTTACCAATTTATATAAGTTATAATCGACTAATTAATTCCACTATGTATGGGTGTAATCGAGCTGAGTAATGTCGAACGATAAACTATTCAAGTTTGATTTGATTTTGATTAAACTTGAAATTTTGTGTTTGAGCTACATTTGATTTTAAATCCAGTTGAACTCAAACGAGCTTTTGTCGAATGAGCTCGAACATAGTATTGAGTAATTTGATATTTTATAAGTATTATTTTAATTTTTAGCCTATCGAGATCGAGCTCGAGCTCGAGCTTCAAAAGTTATCGAACGAAAATTGATGTTCAAACTTGTTTGATTAGTGTGACGAACCGAGCTCAAATAAGCTTAATAGGCTCATTTTTTATTTTGCACCTTCGAAAAAGTTTAATAGCATATTGCACCCTGGAAACTATGCGCTTTCATTTCACTTTGCACCCTAAGCGTTTTTCTTTCTATTTGACTCGTCGTTTGGAGGATACTTTAGTCAATTCCCATTAAATATCACCCTCTATTATACTTTCCTCTACATCCTAATGGTATAATGGATTATTTTTCTCCAAAGTTTCCCATCAAAATCAAGAACACATATACGTTGATTTTCTATAAGAGAGAATTTCACTTTTGGTATCATAAGTGACCTTAATTTAAAGTTACGGTGTAATAAGTTACAAAGCCAACACATTATATACCCCAAAAGTTAACGATGCTTAACACTATGGTACTTTCGTCAAAATCCCCGTTAACTTCCAATTTTGGAGAAAAATAGATGGAATGGTCCCATAATTAAAGATTGCTCGCAAAGTTTGCCCCACATATTTTTTTGACCAACAAATTTACTCCACAATTCATGAGTTTGAAGGATTTCAGTCCCAATTACAAAAATTGCAAAAATAGTTAAATTGTTAATCTTATTTAATAAATTTTATAATTTACTATTGAATCTCTTAAACTAATTAATTAGATTTTATATATAAGATATATAAATTAATAATATTTTATATAAAATTTGAAAAAATAAATCTTTTTAAAATTACAGAAATAATAATAATCCTATTTAATAAATTTTATATATCATTATTATGATTAAAAATACAAAATACAAAACCTTAGCCCCTCACCCACCTCAGCCCCTACCCCCACCCCCAAGATGGAACCCAAACCGTCGCCGGCTAGATTCGCTGATCCCAAGTTGTGGTGGCCTATGATTAGAGAACGCAGGCCAACGTAGCCTAGGTTGTGCGACGGTCAGGGATCGTCGGTCTCCACGACCTGGAACCGGCGAATCTAAGCCGTCTATGGATCCCTTAAGTGTGGAGAATACACTAGTATATTTAAACGGGCTACAATTAATGGATCCACTCAACCCTAATATCACGATCTACCTTCACTCTGTCCTTAATTTTTATTTGGTTTGGTTTGGATCAAAATTAAATGTCATTATGAAAAGAAAAAAATAGTGGAATATATAATTTTTTTATTTTGTCGAGGAGGTCTAAATTGATGTCTGATGTGGATATATAAATCATAAGGACATTTTAGTAATTACAAAATTCCATATTATTAAAATAATTAATCAAGAATTACATTTATGACATTCATTAGAATGACCATCCTGCCCCTATTCAATTATGAAGTTAGTGGGAGACTTTTCCTCTCCACCTAATTGATGGTGGCTTCTCATCTCCCACCCTTAATAAGGTGACTCTTCGCCTCCTCAATTTTACCTATAAATACCACCCTCATTTTCATTTAAAGGGGGGGGGGGGGTGTCAAAAGAATAAAGAATAACTGAATAGTTTCCTCGAAGTTCGTCCCGTGACATCAGATCGAGATTTGAAGATGATCAAGATAGGAGGAGGCAATCCCGGAGATAACCTTGATCATTTTCGTGCAACATCATTTTTGGCGCCGTCTGTGGGAAACAATTAATCTGTACAGTTAACGAGAGAAACTTTGAAGAAGAAAAAATGAAAACGTTGCCCCACTGTAAATCCATTTATGCAAAGATTCGATTGGGCCGTTCCGATCAAACGAAGCACCAAGGTAATGTGGCCCTCCCAGCGGCAGATATGCAATTGACCACATGAGCAACCCAATATTCAAATTAAAGATAAATCTCAAACGCCCATCAATTAAATCAATCTCTTTATGTTTATAATTAATTTGAATGAACTCCCAAAATTAAAGATTGTGGAAGGTGAAAGAAACGCTCAAGGAGTTTGCTCAATTACAAACTCTAGGAAATTGCATAGATGACCCAAAAAATAATCGAATTTCAATGGCCTCCAGAAATTGGTGCATAGTTGTCCTTGGAGTGCGTCAAGATTACAGAACTACACAAAGGAGGTAAAATTGAAATTTTGTGTCTTCCAACTAAATTATATTATTTATTTACGGACACATGAAGCCAATAATAAATGAATCTCTAAAACTACAAATGGTAAACCGATGGTCTCTTCGCGATTAAGAAGGGTAAATTGATCATCCCTAAAAAAGTAAAGGGTAAATCGATCATTGCTCAACGATCAAAAAAGGGTAAATCGGTCATCCCTAAACGATCGAGGGTAAATCGGTCATCTCTAGAGATCAAAGGGTGAATCGATCATCCCTCCACAAAATGCTAGGGGGTAAATTGGTCATCCTTCAACGATCAAAAGGGGTAGTCCGGTCGTCTCTCGGCACCAAACAAAACAAAAAAAAAAAAAAAAAAAAAAAGAGAAAAAAAGAAGAAGACAACAACGACGATATTATACTATCAAAGTCAATAGAACATCGTGAATCAAGTTATACTTGTGCCTGAAATTTAAATTTATTTTAACTACATTTACTTTCAAGTGATAATATTTGACCACACAAATTTGCGTTTTACATGCAATTATGGCTTTGGGAGGCAACTTTTGACAAACAGATATCTCAAAGAAGAATATTTACTCCATATAAGAAAGAGCAGCTAAAGAAAAGAATCATCCCTACTCTTCACCAAGTTTACAAGGGGAGCGTGTCTAAGCACTGTACTCTTTTTCCTTCGTCCAAGTTTTTGTCCCAATGGATTTTTCTTGACAAGGTTTTAATGAGGCAGTGTTACATGCTTATTTATCACATATGGAGGTATGTAGTAGGTAGCTACAATGCTCAGATACTTGAATCAAGTTTCGACAATAAACGCTCGCGTAATTATTCCCGAAACTGGGGGGCAATATGATGTGTTCAAATTTTGTACCCGAGGGCAATTAAGAGATTACACTAAGTTGCATAAATAAGAGATTTGTAACGTCTTTATCATAAACTCTCGTAACGTCTGTAACGTCTTTGTATTTATTACTTGTAACGTCTTTCCTAAAAAAGACTATTATACCCCTGAATGTACATATAAATAGGTCGCATATTTCCGAACAGAAAGAACTCGAATTCACTATTACAATTATAATACAATTTTTCTCTCGATACCTGTATGCAGATTTTACTTTATTATTGTGATGTTGTTATAGATTGAAGGACTTATTCCATCTTTGCCCTGAACATTTTTATACAACATCAATGTCTAAGCTGAGGCGCAAGTGGTTCGAATGCCATCAACAATGTGGATCTTTTTGTGAATGAAGTTATCCAAATCAAATTAACTTGACCAACTCTTTTCTAGACAGACCGACTCTAACCCAACTTATTTTCAGCCAAACATATTTAATCCCAACTTGTCCAATTACAACTTTTAGTTGTTATTATATATATTGGATGTTACATTAAGCATCGACTAAATTTAAATTAATTTATTGTTACTTTTGGTAATGATGACATAACAGAAGAGTCGCAATCAAAGTTTCATATATATATATATATATATGCATTAATTATATGTAGGGAACATTCTAAATTAAAGACATTAGGACACTAATTAATTAAATAGTATAAAATTAAATCAACAGCAGAGAATTAATTAACTATGGAAGATTTAGCTAGCAGATAGCAGTAACCAATTGATCCCTTTTTATTATCTTTTCTGAGACACTTGACATTATAATTAATTAATACTGGTGGAATTAAAATTGCAAAGCTTAATGAACACTTAACATGAGCACATATATATAGATTTAGAAGATTTGGTGATCTTGGACGACTAAATTATTACTTAGGTAATTAATACTATTATAATATAATGATGGTGATCAAATTAATTAACTCTGTCTGTCTGCACGTAATTGCTCTCCTATATATCAATAAATATTAGACACCCGTCCGTTAAGTACTGTGAAATCTCCAAACTGTCCTTACTAATAATTCTTTACATGAAAATTAATTAATTAAGTTCTTTTTTCTTCTTTAATTTTACATAGGTACGAGAGGGGGGTTAATTATATCATATCTTAATCAAAGACTAATTAATTAATAACGTACATATATAACATCCGATCCAATTTCCGAAAATAAGTTTACTTGTACATAGTTATATATATATTCGATCCATAATGAACAAATTAAATCATAAATTGAAATGTGTGTTAAAGTTAAACAAATATGTACGTAGTTGAAGAATAATACTAGGTCAACATAATTTGAGTTGAATAGTATTAATTCACGTAGACTGACTTGAAGACTAGGTCAACATGGCATGCCCATTCTAATTTCTATCATATACTTAATTCTGCTTAATTTAGGCCGGGAAGTCAACTCATGACACACACAAGTCAACATATACTAATGCAATAAATGGCAATATTAGGCATCTATGTACAATTATGTACGTATTTTATATCTTTACGCGGATTCTGGGTTCAAACTAATTTGTCATGGTTAAATTGTAGTTGCAGTTGGGAAGCAGCTATTATCCATAACTATCAAAAAATTTTTTTTTTTTTTATTATTTACCAAATACCAATATTGCCAATAGATCGATCGAACAAATTAAAAGCCGCTTCATTTATGATAATATCATTTCACTACCATTTGACTTGTCTTACTAATATATAGTCCCATGCCTGCCAGCACCACAGAACCAATCATTTTCACTGCATATTCATTTTATTTTCCCAAGTTCAAAGAAATCAAAATGGCCATTTATTTATAGCATATATCAAGAAATGCTTTTTACATAGTCAAAATTAGTATATCACGCCACAAGATGTATGCAACAAGATGTATGCAATTGTAGACCTAGTACTCTCTACATAAGAATTTTGCATTAAAAGAATCATAATGTATATATATAAGTTGCCAATTTGTTTTTCGATAGAACTTAAGGCTGTGTGTGGATGGGTTTTGGCCCGGTCTCGCGAGACCGAGCCAAAATCCTTTCAAATGAGTTTTCGTCAAACTCATAAAACCATCAAAAATCTATTAAGAAACTCACACTTAAACTCTTCAAACCTATAAAACATTGATTTGACACCTACCACCTATTTTTTCCCTCAAATCTCACTAAAAAAGACATTAATTTGACACATATCACCTACTTTTTCCCCTAAACCCCAACATCCAAATCCAATCCAAATGGGGTTTCAACTTATTCAAACCACAAAACCCAAGAGCCAAAACTCATCCAAATGAAGTCTCAAAGGTTTCATCGAAACCACCCAAACCAATTCTTTTAAACCGAGACCCGCGAAACCGAGCCAAAACCCATCCAAAGAGACCTTAACTGATCTTATTTTAAGTTTACGGTATCATGAGTTACAAAATATACACATTTACCAAAAGTTAACGATCTTCGACACATTTGGTACTTTCGTCATTTTCTGGACAGAAAGTTGATAGAAAATTTGAATAAACTGGTCCTACAATTATAGATTGCTGCCAAAGTTTGCCCCACATATTTTCTGACTAATAAATTTACCCAATAATTGACAAATTTGAAGCAATTTCAGTCTCATTTGCAAATATAGTTAAATCATAAATCCTATTTAATAAACTTTATATATTATTATTATTAAATCTCTAAAACTAATTACATTTTATACATAATATATATAAACTAAATAATATTTTATATAAAAAATAAAAAATAAATATTTTATATAAATCTGAAAAATAAATATCAATTAAATTTGTTAGATTTTTAAAATTTCACAAAAAAGAAAATCTTTAAACTAATTATATTTTACATATAATACACATAAATTAAAAAATATTTTATAAAAATCTAAAATAATAAATATTAATTAAAATTTTTAACTTTTTTAAATTTTGAAATGACATCGTTTAAGCTAATTAAATTTTTAAATATATTAATATAAATTAATATTTTATATAAAAAAATTTCGAATATTTTAATATTTAATAAATTTATTGTAATTAAAAAATTAAAAATAAAAATAAAACCTTAGCCTCACCCACCCCATCTTAACCCAGGTCGCCGACAGATTGATATTTATTTTTTCAAATATTATATAAAATATTATTTAATATTTTGACATTATATATAAAATCTAATTAATTTAAGAGATTTAATAATAATAATGATAATAAAAGTTATTAAATAGGATTTATAATTTAACTATATTTGCAATTGGGACTGAAATGATTCAAACTTGTGAATAGTGGGATAAATTTGTCGGTCAGAAAATATGCGGGGCAAACTTTCACAGCGATCTATAACTATAGGATGAATTCTGCAAATGTTCCATCAATTTTCCTTCCAAAATTGAAATTCCGTCCAAAAATTGACAAAAGTACCAAATGTGTCGAGGTCGTTTTAACTTATGGTTTCATAGCCTTACAGTAATGTCACTTATGGTACCAAAACTGAAATTCTTTTTATTTTTCATTATTATCTTTTACAGAAAATTTAATTTTGAGTTGACAGGGAAGATGAGCTATTTATATATTATTCATTGGGCCTTCGTTCTGTTTCTCTGCAAGAGGATATGGCCGAGGAGTTGTGTTTGCGTGTATGTATGAGCTGTTACTCTGTGCATCACTAATGCTCACCAGTCACCAAGCTGTTAGACTTAAATTTCATAAGAAAGACTTTATGGTAACAAAATCATAATCAATCATAAATTTATGTATTATTTGCATTAATGTACCCATAACTTATAAATTGTTCTCTATTACTACTTTTGAGGATAAAAATATGATCCACCGATTCACGTTCTGATATAATTAAAAAAGAATACATAAATTCACCGACGATAGTTTGACGAAATGTTTAGATGCACCGATTCAAATCGTGACGATATAATTTGAGAAAAAAATTATATATGTAAAATCACCGATAAGAGCCTCACATGTACACGACATTCTCACAAGTGTCACCGATAGTATGTAATAAATCTTATTTGTTAAAAAGTAGGAAAGTTATCCATCTATTCAAGTCAAGTCGTGATATAATTTGAAAAAACTAAGTTCATCCAGAAGAGTATGAAATAAGAATATCCGCATATACGCTATTAATTCCTACGAGTATTTATTCATGGAAAAAAATTGACGCATGCATAATATTACAAAGTAATTATGCATATAAGTTACATGGAATTATTTATATTATGAACTACTGGTGGTTTGATTATTCGTTTTTATTCAATGAATATGTTATTAAAAGAAATAGTGTAGTATAATATATATATATGGTAATACAAAAATCATACTAGCTAGGATAAAAGTAAATATATGAGAAAAATAATACAGTAAATATTAGATTTAAATTTAAGAAGTTGTTGGAAGTTGGCATGACAATTAATAATTAAGGGCTTATAGTCAAACCGTGGGATACTTCAAGTAGAAATATTGGTCCACAAGTCAACCGCGGTATCTGGCAGGCCAATTAATTGCTCCCGAATTATATTTTCTTTAATTCCTTTGATTTTTATTATTATTATAATTTCATGGAAAATTTAAGCTCAGAGTCCAATTAGATTGAACTCAACTGCAGCACGTTAATGGCATTACACGAAACGTGACACAAAAATAAAGTATGATATGTGTACTATCTAAAGTTGAAGATATATATACTTGGTATAATATTTAATTAATTAATCATAATAATACCGCTAGAAAGAAGAATGTCTTTGTTAGAAAGAACTCTCTAAATCTCAATTTCTTTGTTTGTTGCAGTGTTCAATACTTCAATGATATGAGATTATGAGTAAATGATAAATATTATTGCTTGCAGGATCCATGGGGGCAGGCAGGCAGCAATGATGGCTCATTCGACATTGGGTCCTCTCCCAGTCCATTTCTAATATAGGCCTAGGTCCGTCCCCAACTATATTATATATATATATATATATGGGCCTTTAGTATTTTGGGCTGTTATCCAGAAATCAATTCTATGTGGATGTGGCATAATAATAATAAAATAGTAAACACAACTAACTCTGTTTTGATTGGAAAGAAAATAAAATAAAAAAAAAAAAAAAATAGAAAATCTATAAACCAAACACCAGTTCACCTTCACCACCACACGAAAAATGATAATAATAAAAAATGTCCATACCATACATTATTTATACATAGAAGAAGATAGTATACTAGTGTATTAATTTTTTGTTAATTGAAAGTAATAATAATTAATGGCGGGGGTTGTTGTAAATCCTCTAAGTTTCCAAGCAACAGTGAGGCGGTGCAATGAAGAAGAAATTAGAAATAGAAAGAGGGGAATACGATGTGGGATCGCGGAAGCTTCAGGACAGCCAGCAGCGATGGGGCAGAAGACAAAATACAAAGACGGGTTGTTTGAGAAAGCGTTCATGACTCTGTTTGCAAGGAAAATGGAGAAATTCGCAACAATAATGGAGGATCATGAGAAGAAGAAGAAGAAGGAGAAGGGATTATTGTTGGATTTTTATGATTATGAGTCGTTTGTTGAAGTGTCCAAGAGAGTGGTACAGGGAAGGTCTCGTTTGCAACAGCAACAAGTTGTGCGTGAGGTTCTCCTTTCCATGCTTCCTCCTGGTGCCCCTGCTCAAGTATAATTTAATTACTATACTATCTTTCTTTCATTTCAAATTAATTAAAGATTAATTATTATCATCCATCCATCATACATATATAATTACATATTGCGCGCAGTTCAGGAAATTGTTCCCACCTACAAAGTGGGCTGCTGAATTCAATGCAGCATTAACAGTTCCTTTCTTCCATTGGTTAGTTGGTCCTTCTCAGGTACTAAATTACACAACAACACAACCTGCATATATATATGTTGTTACAAGTATTATATATAGATATATAAATTCTGACATTCAGATTCAGTAGGTTGTGGAAGTAGAAGTTAATGGAGTGAAGCAAAAGAGTGGAGTCCTTATAAAGAAATGCAGGTACATTATAATTACAATTAATTAATTAATTAGTGGCTGAATTAAACATTGAGACCACCAATTGATTCTATATATATATATATATATATATATGTTTGGTCTTTCTTTGTTGTGACTGAAGGTACTTGGAGAACAGTGGATGTGTAGGAATGTGTGTAAACATGTGCAAAATACCTACTCAAGATTTTTTCACAAATGATTTTGGACTTCCTTTAACCATGACACCAAGTATGTCATCATCAACGTAACTACGTACATTATTAATCTTCTTCGATCCATACTTTCTCTATCACTAACTAAATTAAATTTCATCACACTTACTGCATAATACTACTAATAATTGCTTGCTTGTTTTAAAGATTTCGAGGATATGAGTTGTGAGATGGTGTACGGACAAGTTCCTCCACCATTTGAGGAGGATCCAGCAACCAAACAACCTTGTCTTGCTGATTTTTGTAAGTCTTAATTAATTATTTTCATTCATCTAATCTTAAAAAATTTCAATTTTATACCTACACTCATTAATTGTTCAAATTTGCTGCAGGCTCAATAGCAAATCCTACCGCCAGTTTATGTCCAAAACTACAAACATGAACGAGAGAGAGAGAATATATAATGCATATGCAGATATGCTAATGCAATTAATTAATCAGGTTATATAATTCTCGTGGTGAAAGTATTGTAGCTAGATTGCTCTTCAAGCTAGTTTCTTATACCTCATACAAATTCGATTTATGTAATATATAAACTTGAATAAAGATTAATATATACCAATTAAACTTCTTTTTAATTAGACAAATTAATCTTGGTCATGAGTTTGTATAAGAATTCAATATGTTCCAACTCTAAATGAAATTAAGAATGTTGGCTCGATCGATATGTTCAAGATTAAAATGCATGCATGGTTAATTTGTTGATCATATTTGGAATGGAATTAAACCATGCATGCATGATGCATGTATTTCTTCTTAATTTCTTCAAGATCCGAATGAAACTTATAAGATTAGATGATGTGTTAGATTATTGTTTCTTAAATCTCTTCAATTAATATAGATGAACAAGGCAGACCGCCTCCAGTTTAGTAAATCGAATTCATTTAATTTGTTTGTGGTTAGCTACCAATACCATATATATATATATATGGCTCGTCAGCCAGGCATAATTAAGCCATTGATGATTGTCCAATTTTGATGAGAGAAAAATTAGAGAAACAAAAGACTTTTGGTCGGTTCAATTTTCTTTCTTTGTCACGTGAAGTGATCAACATTAATTAATCCGTGACTTTGAGTGAATGCTGTGCGGTACGTAGAGAGAGATCATGCGAGGAAGGAAACATTAATTAATTAATTAATTAATTAATCGCAGTACTAGCACCGATGTCGATGTGGGATTAAGAATGTCTTATCTTATACAGTCAGTATTCTAGGCTAGCTATGGGATGACTTTTGCCTCAAATCAAAACCATAAAATTTGGATCCCGTGACTGAAATAGATAGATAGATATTACTCAATATATCCAACTTAATTAATTAATTCCATCCATCTACTATATAAATGAAGTTAAGTACTTACGCTCCCTCAGCCTCAGCCTCAGCCTAGATATACTATACCTCAATTAATTAAAGAAATTTTAAAAAACAAAACAATTATTCAAAAAATGTGGTCATCTCTTAAACTTGGTACCAACATCTTATATATGCTTTTGATAATAACTAATACTATTTCATCTTGCCATTCTGCGTTCACTTCCCAAGATTACAAAGACGCACTCGAAAAATCAATCCTCTTCTTTGAAGGGCAGAGGTCCGGTAGGTTACCATCCAGCCAGCGTCTTACATGGAGGGGCGATTCAGGGCTGTCGGATGGCTCCAGTACTACTACTACTTACCATGTAATTAAACTAAGCTAAAACTTTTTTAGATTGATTTAATTAATTAATACTACTGAAAATCTGCATTAGCTGCAGGTTGACCTTGTAGGAGGATATTATGATGCGGGGGACAATGTTAAGTTTGGTTTGCCAATGGCTTTTACTACCACATTACTTGCATGGAGTGTCATCGAATTTGGAAATAATCATTCACAAGAAGAGATCAATAATGCTAAGGTAGCCGTGCGTTGGGCCACAGATTATCTTCTTAAAGCAGCCACAGCAACACCGGACACATTATACGTACAAGTAAGATCATCGAATATTAATTAATTAATTAATTTAAGAAGAAAAAGATCTATGTACAGTATAACACTAGTCTACGTACGTCTTTCTTTTCTTTTTATATAAAATAAAAAATTTAAGGACAACATTAATTAATTGTTAATTAATAAAACACATGTACGCGCGTACGTACGTAGGTTGGAGATCCGTACATTGATCATCGTTGCTGGGAAAGACCCGAAGACATGGACACACCCCGGAATGTTTACAAAGTTACCCCTCAAAATCCTGGTTCAGATGTAGCTGCAGAGACAGCTGCAGCGCTGGCAGCCGCTTCAATCGTGTTCAAGGACTCCGATCCTGTTTACTCCAATAAATTACTCAAAACTGCCATCAAAGTATGTAAGAAAATTTGTTGCATATCACAATTGATCGATTGATTTGCAAGTTTTTCTTAATTTGTTGTTGGGTGATCAATTAATGAATTCATTATTAATTAATCACGCATGCATTTTCCTACCTGCAGGTGTTTGATTTTGCAGACAGGTATAAGGGTGCTTATAGTGACACACTTGGTTCGGTAGTGTGTCCATTTTATTGCTCTTACTCAGGATACCATGTACGTACGTACGTTAACCCCCTTTTACCATACATTCAGATTCAGTCCTCTAATTAATGCATGTCATGACAGCAATTAATTAAGTACCCTTTTTTAATTTGTATGTATATAAAAAAAACACTTGAATTGATCGAATATATTCAGGATGAGCTTTTATGGGGAGCATCATGGCTTCATAGAGCTACTTCTGGAGGAAATGATTCGTCTTATTTGTCTTACATTCAGTCAAATGGCCACACCCTTGGAGCCGATGAAGACGATTATTCGTTTAGCTGGGATGATAAACGAGCCGGGACCAAAGTTCTGCTCTCCAAGGTCGGTCGTCTTAATCAGTGGAGTATATATATGTTTTCAACTTTTTTCTTTTTAAAGAAAATATTTCAGCCAAGCCAAGCCAAGCCAACAAACTATATATATATGTAGTGGTACTAATTTGTTTTACATATATATATATGTTGTTGGATCGATCAGGGCTTCTTTGAGCAGAACATTCAAGAATTTCAGCTGTACAAATCACATTCAGACAATTATATATGTTCTCTTATTCCAGGTTCGCCTAATTTCCAGGCTCAGTATACCCCAGGTACACTCATCATGGCCTTTCTCTGCCCTATATATATGTTATCTTTTTATTAGCAAAAAAACCCCTAGTCTCGAACCCACGCACGCCGGAATACATATTTTCAAATATTACTATATTGATTAAAAATTATTTTTGGTTTCCCATGCTGCAGGGGGGTTGTTGTATAAAGGAAGTGAAAGCAATCTCCAATACGTGACCACATCAAGCTTTCTGATGCTAACGTACGCCAAGTATCTCAACTCACGCGGAGCCACGGCCTCGTGTGGGACCTCAACAATGATCACTTCAGACAAACTTATTGCCTTGGCAAAAAAACAGGTTGATTATATACTAGGGGATAATCCTGCAAAAATGTCGTATATGGTAGGGTTCGGACAAAAGTATCCACAACACGTTCACCACAGAGCTTCTTCTCTACCATCACTACAAGCTCATCCTGCTCATATTGACTGCGGCGATGGATTTCAGTACTGGTACTCCTCAACATCCCCTAATCCAAACATTCTTGTTGGAGCTATCGTAGGTGGTCCCGATAATCGAGACAATTTTGCGGATGATAGGAATAATTATCAGCAGTCTGAGCCTGCTACTTACATTAACGCACCTCTTGTTGGCTCCCTCGCTTTCTTCTCATCAGGCTAAATGATACGAGGGCTAGAAAATAAATTTAATTATCTTATCTCTTCCTTTTCTTGATTTATATAATGAGGGAAATATTTAATTTGGAGAACTTTGTTTCATCTGCACAGCCAACTGCTTCACCTTAATTCGCGTGTAGCTTGTGCACATTCAAGTCATCCGCGCGAGGAGCAAACATTTAGAATAGGAAACACATTGTCTAATGAAGCAAGAATTAATTAGTATTTCATATACATCAACACACAGATCTTATTACAAAACAAAATAAAGAATACATGAATCAACATTTGATACTCCATATATTTCCCCTCTTCTACATGCATATATGTAATATATTTAATTATTTGTAAATTATATATATATAGTTTATTTCTGGATCAACACATGCAAATTTCTTCTTTTTACGTACTGTCTCAACTGGAAAATCCACCCTTCATTTTTTTGGTAAAATTGGAAACTAAGACAGGTGGTTGCTACTCCAGCATGGGCACCACCTTGAACCGCAGCAAGATATGGTCAAGTCGTTTCCTACAGCCACCTTTCGGGTCGGAATATATACATTGTCAAGCCTCCCCATCGCATATGAGAGGTAAGTTACCCTATACGTAAGTACCGTTTCTTACCTTGGTGCCAAAACATCAGCATGAGTTTCGATCAGGTCATCAAGAGTTGGTGGCTCTCATAATTTGTTATTATTCATATTGATGATCTCTTTTAGTATCTCATTATCTACTCTTGGATTTTTAGAAAGAAACCAAAAGAAGCATGTCAATGCCAACCAATATGAAGCTTATCACTATGTCACCAGCTAAATTTGTTTTGCGAATTCTCCGACACGTACGGTTGATATATAGCAGTCTTGAGCTTTCTTTCGGATCCAACTTGCATGTTTGGATCATTTTCCATATCATATTCATAGGGATGTTTGATCAAATTGAACCTCTGAGCGATGACTTTGACCGGCATTTTCGAAAGCCATCTTACAGATTGTATCTATTAACTTGAAAATCAACAACAGATGAGTTGGAGGTGAGGATTGGGATTAAGCGATCCCATAGTATATAGCAACAACACATATAATGACACCATTTTTAAAAAAACTGAAAACAAAATAAGTTTATGAGAACCAAAAAGACATAAAAAAACATATAAATGTAAGATGTGTCATATAAAGTTAATTGAATTTGTTAAAGTACAAATACTTTCTTTGATTGATTTGTCAAGTTCAGGTAGTTGATTTTTTTATACTTACTAAATAAATTTATCATAGATTCCAAGACTATCAACACATACATAACCTCGAATATATATTATATACTGGTAAAAATGGTTGATATCAATGAAAATTCGAGTGAAATTCGTGAAAAACGGATTAAACCGGTGATACTCGAATTTTCATGGAAAACGGGCGAAATCGGTTAATGAAAATTGGTGAAATCGATAAAAGTCGGTCAAAACATGTAGAATTGGTGAACACTGGTAAAGTTGGTGAAAAATGAGTGAAATCGGTAAAATGCATGTGAAATCGATAAATACATATGAAATTGATTTACTTTGGATTAAATTTGTGAAATCGGGAAAAATAGTTAACAAAAACGGATGAAATCGGTAAAAATGGGTGAAATAGGTAAAATCGTTAAAAAAATGATTTCGGTTAAATATGCGATAACAAAAAACTAATCAAATCGGTAAAGAACAAAGAACAAAATAATTAGTTAAATCAACAAAAGAATAAATAAAATCGACTAAAATTGGGTTAAATCGGAGCTGACGGGGTGAATTAATTAACAAATGGGATAGAATTGACTAAAATTAGGTTAAATCAGAGAGAATAAGTGAATTGATTAACAAATGTGATAAATCACAAAAAATAGGTGAATCGGTGAAAGAACAAGTTAAAATAGTAAAAAAAAAAAATGATAATATCAATGTAAAAACTAGCAAAATCGATATTTCTTCGAAAAGTTCTTAAGAAATTATCTTTTATTAAACCTCAAAAATAAATTGACACATTCGTGTTATTGAATGAAAAAATACTATTTAGTTAATTGAAAAATTTGTAATTGATTTAAGCAAAAAAAAAGTCAAAATAATAAAATATTTACTTATGAAATTAACTAACACGTACTAGTTTGCACTTTTATAGTATATATATATATAAAAAAAAAAATTCCTTTTCATCCCAAAAAACTTTTAGGTCGATTCAGATTTTGGTAGGTTTCAACATGGATCAAAATTTCGTTTCGATTGTATGTTTATGTCAACCAAATATTGGAAACTTTTCGAGATTTTTCGAAAATGTTTCGGAAAAATTGTAAAAAAAAGTTACTAAATTCAGAAAAATAACAGAGTTTAAGGTAAACAAATAGTTTCGATATTACATCTTGTTTTCGTTTCGCTTGATTAAAAAATTAAAACTTTTCGATATTTTCGAAGAAAAAGATGGAAATTTTGATCCATGGGTTTCAAAGTACAAGAAAATGCTTGAGTTTCTCGAAATTACAAGTCGATCATTATTGAGGTCTAACAAAATGTGAAAAACTATTTCTACTAATGAAGCTGATTCAAACTTTAATATAAACACATATTAACAGCAGTGTTAATGACAATTATAATTTACATAATATTCGATTTATCCCCTGTGATTTGAAAATAAACAGTTTATCCCTTGTTTTTTTATAAAAGTTTCACACTATCTAGTAATTAGGGGGTGGCCGTTCGGTCGCCTATGATACTAGGACACCGGTGGATTTAAAAAACCCCGCGAATTTACTTGGGTTACAAGTGTGGTTCTGGGAGTATTGACCGCATCTTTTGGCATATCCCTCACATTTTTAGATTTTAAAATTTTATGAAATGACAAAATGCCCCTCTTAAATGTGGCACTTTACCCCCTGTATTATAATAAATGTGACAATTACCTCCATGTGTTATGATAAATTGTAATTTACTCCCCTGTGTTACAAAAACACTTTTCATGAACACTCTTAGTTTTGTACTAATGAGTTACACTCTCCGGTTGAAGGAGGTAAATTGTTCCTTTAAATTTTTTACAGGGGGTAAATTTTACTTTTTCAAATTATATGGGGTAAATTAAATATTATGCAAATTATAGGTGATAAATTTAATATTAGCTCATAAATAGCACCACAAATCGTCACTAATTGCTGCAATTTTTTTTCGAATTGAGTATTAAAGAGACAATTTTCACCATCTGGTGGATCTAAGAATTAGTGCAGTGGGGGCTATGTACATGGATCAAAATTTCAATACCTTTTTTGCTGAAAACACCAAAAAGTTTTTATTTTTGAGTTTATCGAAACGAAAATGAAGAGTAGTTCTATACATGGATAAAAAAGTTCACCGTTTTGTTTTTGAATCAATAGAAATGAAAAGAACGAGTAATCTTGAAACTATTTGCCAGTCTTATTTTACTTAATTCAAGAAAAAAATATTACAATTTTTACTTATGTTTTTGAAATGTTTCAGAAAAGTTCTTGAAAAGTTTATAATATTTAATTGACCGAAATATGCACAAGAAAGAAAACTTTGATCTATGATTCGATTTCACACATTTCTTTGATTACAATTTTTTTGAATATTTCTCAAACATTTTCGAAAAATTTCGAGATGTTCTCGAACAGTTTTTAGCTAGTATTTAACTAATTGAAACATATAACAAAAATAAAATTTTAATCTATAGGACTAAAGTTGTTCGTTAAAGTTCATAACCGGGAAAAAAAATCAAGCAAAATATATACATGGCAAAGAAAAGTTGTCAGTTCTACGTTAATTTAATAACTGGAAAAAAAAATCAACCAAAATATGGTTACTTAGTTATTACACTAGTAGATTTAATTCATTGGGCTTGGATGAATGCCAAGTGGACATGAAAAGATAAAAAATTGTCTTTTCATGCTCATGTGGCACTCATCCTGTCATCCATCACCCGGGTGGATTATATATACATGGCAAAGAAAAGTTGTCTCCATTTTTTATTCTATGTTCAAAAGAATGAGTTTGGCTTAAAGTGTTCTGTAAAGAGATAGTTTTCATTTGGTGTCTATAATGTATATATATATATATATATATATATATATATATATATATATATGTGTGTGGGGTGGGGGGGGGGGGGTTTATTTATAAGTTTTAAAATATTTTGAAGGCTAAACTATAATATCTTAGTCAATAATATAATAAATAGATTGAGGGGGCTCAATCCTAATAACAACGGAGGATAAGTGCTACAAATGGTACTTTAAGGGGTAACTGATATCACCCTCATACTTTAAGGTGGGAAATTGTATATTTCACACTAATCAGAAAAATCTCAATGAAATTTTACAACTTTTGAGCTTATTTTGAGGCCAACTGAAACTAATTTTTCAGACACCAAATTGTTACGAAGTTAGAAAAACTCATAAATTGTTTGCAAAAGAGATTGCAAACACACCCTAATCTATTGCAATATCAGTGAACTTGATTAAAATTTCTAAAATTCACTACTTAATCCAACTGATCATATAAAACTTTGTAAGTTATGAATAAAATTGACAGCATAACAAAATAAATCTTTTAACTACTTTGTCACAATTTTCTTTATGCCTTTTTGTGAATTGAAACATCAACACATGCTACAATTTAATAATTTTGAAACAACATTTAACATTCAATGCAAACTTGAAAAACTAAATCAAACCAAAAAAACCTCACAACCATTCTAAGTGACATCCCAGTTTTGGATATAATTTCAAAAATAGAGTTGGAGTATTAAATGATGGGGTGAAGATTGTGCGGAGTGTGAAAAAAAGAAGAAAATATAATAAATAGGTTAAAATGGGAATTTAAAGCAAAGTTCATAGATATAGATTTGTGGACAGTTGTTAATGGTCCCCTCCCCACCCACCACCCCCAGTCGGTCAGCCCGTGGGCGGGCATCTAAGACATTACGGTTCCCAATGCGCAGAATAGGTAACGGCGTGCAGGATAGAAAACGACGTATTTTGACGGAGACCGTCAATCAGAAAATATATTAAAGCAATTTTTTGCAATTCTCAAATATATTATTTTAGTTAATCATCATAAAATATGTATAACACAGAATTCTCTTTCCTATTAATGCTTTATTAATTTTTTTTTCTTTTCCTTTAATTTAAACATAGAATAATTTAATAAGTTTTTCATTTTTTTTTTATAACTCAGATGTACAAGCTTACACTATACTAATCATGGACCCCCAGAAAGGATGTAAATCGCAGCCAAGTCTTGGGATCCCACCATACTACTGTACACTCTGCACACAAAGGGGTCTTCACCACAAATGACCCTTAGACAGACCCACGAAAATGCTTTCATCCAAGTTCCAAATGGGATTCGAACCCCCACCCTTACCGCTAGAACAAGTCTTATGAATTATTGATCAACCAGTTGGAGATATGCCCTAGGGGCAAATTCTTCATTTTTTGTTAACATCCAATGTATGTATAAATCAGAAAAATTAAGCAGATGTTCAAATGAGCTTAACTGAGAGTTGAATGAATTATACAACTCCAATCAAACTTAAACAAAACATATTATTTAGATAACTCTTTAAAAATTGGTCAAATGTAACTAGATAAGTTGTAAAATAATCGAATATGTATAAAAGTCAAACTATTTGCGCTGAAATAGTAATAGTAATGAACTGAAATCATTTAACAATCAAATCAAGTACGAATAGAATATTTAGCTACATGAAAAAAATTTAAAATCAAATTTAAATAATATTTTTCAACTCTACTAAACTCATTTAGAATCTCCACACACAAGTATAAAGGTACTATAATCAAGAAACAAGGAAAAAATATTTCATATATGTCCTCAATTTCAATTGTCTTATCTCATTAATAAAATAATGCTTCCTCGATCCAACTTTTTTATACTTTCATTTTTTTATATGGAGTTTTAGGTAAAAGTTAAAAATGAGAAATCTTTACATATATACCCTTAAAAGTGTTGCTTGAGAATTAGTGGTATCAAATCACTATTTTATGCGAGATGGTATTGTTGAAAATAATAATTTATTTATAAAAAATAAGTGTTATTTAGAGACATAAAAAAATAGTAGCAAAAATTTAGGGAGAAATACTTATTGTACACCTTAGTATTATAATTATCTACATTGAGCACATTATCAAACAACGCGTTAAATAATTTCTTTATACTAAACGCACCAAATTTTTCTAGCTATAATTTTTTTATTTAAAATTCTTAGAAATTCATTGCTTGAAGACTAGACATTTATTTATATAAATGGTTATGCAGTGTGTCATTCCTCAGCAATTAACAAATGATAAAGGACAAGTAAGATGTTGATGAGTTATGTTATGAAATAATTTTTTTTATTACCATTTTTAAATATATGTAGTATAAAAAAAGAATTACATTAATAAGAAAGAGAAGATTGAGTTTTTACTTAAATTAAATAAGAGAGAGATAAATATATAGTATAAAAAAAAAAGAATTACTCCCTCAATTCCACATTACATGTAGTTTAAGGGTTTTTCACAAGGATTAAGGAATTAATTAATATCCTCAATTTTAGAAAAATAAGAGTGTAGTTGGACAAAATTACTCTTGAGAAGCAATTAAATTTTTTGTAACTCCCTATAATCCATCTCTTTTCTTTCCCAATTCTCATACATCTTTCTTCTCTCTCTCTTTTTAATGAAAAGGATAACAATATCATTTAAATTTATCTTGAATTTTTAAAGTGACATGTATTATGAAACAACATACAGATTGAATTTTTACTTAAATTAAATAAGAGAGAGATAAATTTAGGTTCTTTGATCCATTTTCCATAATAAATAAAGATAAATTATAAAAATTATAAAAACTATATACAGCTGTCTGACTTTTTATTCCTCATCTCTGTATAAAGTGAAGTACGTCAAATTTAGACTTCATTTTTTATCACCTTTTACTTTTTAGTAAAAAACACCTACTGTTTACTTACAGTTAGCCGTTGACTGCTAATTCTTTGCTAATTCTTTACCACTGTTAAGTCCTAACTTCCCCTCAAGTATCATGTCAGAACGGCTTTAAAGTAAAGATATAAATCTCTCAAATTTATTTAAACGAGAATACAAGACGAACTCCAACAATCCATGTATCGAAATTTAAGAAAAATTATACTTCCTCCATTTCATATTAATTGATATATTTATTATTTTTCACACAAGTTAAAAAAAATATTATTACATTTTTCTTATAGTAAAATGTCTCAAATACTTTTTATAATAATGGTTACTTTTTAATTTTTTAATAGTAAATGATGATGACCAGTAAATTTTCAACTTCAATAAGAGAAAGGAGAAATTTTTTTTTTTTTTGAAAACTCAAACATGTCAATTAATATGAAATGGAGAGGACAAGTTTTTAAAAAAAGGTGAGCTCCAATGGAGCACTTACAATTTATGGAACTCTTATGTTTAAGTTTGAGCTTTCATATATAAGAGTCCAAAGTCAAGTGAAAAATTGTGATATGAAGTAAAATACAACACTTTTTGTACTTTCTGGTAGAAATATAAAGTGAGAATCTTAAAATATAAACGAGTTGTTGAAGTGCATATTAGAAAGTGGAATGTATAACATTATTCTTATTCGCCCTTTAAATTTTAAGATAAAATGCTTGAAAGTGTGTTAAGTTCACCCTAAGCCTGCTCACCCTAACCATTAAAAAAATATCGATTTCATATCTTATTTCTAAGCCTATGTTTTATGAACTTTATTATTTTATAACAGTTAAACTAATATCATTGTAATTGTACTATTACACAAGTTCCAAACAACATTTATAAATAATTGAATGAATTAAATCTTTTTTTACTTCACAATTTAGACAAAAAATAACAAGGACTTTGAAAATATTACTTTTAATTAGAGCACACGACTAGTAAATATATTATATGAGTGACTAAATTCTGTAATAATAAGTTTACGATATAGATCAATAAAAACCAATGCAAATTAAAATATAGTATATAAAAAAATAAAAATCGGGGGAGGGGGGCAATGTAGATCCACCTCACATTGGTCCATCGTATATTTCTATCATCACTATACTATGTGCATGTTTGTTTGACTATTTTCAAAATTATTTTGTGTTTGAGAAAAACGATTCAATTATATTTTCTATCTTCTAAAATAAATTTATTTTCTATTAATTTTCTTAAATTACTTTCCTCAAAAGCCAAAAACTACACAAACTATATTTTAATTTGGTATAAAGTAACTCATCTTTTACACAATTGATCTCACATAACAAACATGATTTGACAAAAAGTCTTATACATCTTGAGAAATTTTTACCCGAACCAACTTCGACCGAAGTCAGAGTAACTACTTGACTAGTTCAATATACTTACTCTGGGATAGAGTGAAACTCCTAGAAGAGTGACCATTCAAAAAAGTGCAACATACTTTCCATGTGATTAGATGATTTTGGCCAAACCAAGTATGGACAAGAATTTTTCATATATTGTACACCTATAAATAAACTCTTCCAAAAAAAAAATTACACCAACTTTATTTCTCAAATCATTCTCCCAAAACTCAAATAAACAACATTACACAAATTAATATTACTATTTCACAAACATGCACAACTCTCCTAAGCACAAGACAGAAAAATCCTATATATTTCAACGACCAAGAAAAATAATAAATCTCAAATAATAAAGTAAAAACAATTATTACATTTTTTTAGTTTCAGTCAGCTACGAGTTTAAGAAATAGAGAGGAATAGTGTATGACTTCAACCGATCTATTTATGTGGAGTAGTATATAGCTAGGATTATTTTATAGCATCTTGAAAACCGTATTCTAATTCTATAAATGCTCTCCGAAGAAAGGATTGCACACATCAATCATAATGACTGGTGGCTAAGATTAATCTCGGCGTTGGGTTTTTTGCACTTTGCACCCGTAAAACATAGAAAATATGCACTTTGCACCCCCAAAACCTAAATTTAGTACATTGCATCTTTGAAATATGAAAAATGCAGCACTTTGCACCCTCTTTTATTTTTAGGTAAAAACTCAAGGGCAAAATAGTTAATTCTATTGTAAATCTTTGGCACTTTGCACCCCCAAAATAAAATTTGCACTTAACATCCTCTAATTAAGAACAAATCAACACAACAACTTGCACCCCCGAAACACAATAAATGGACACTTTGCACCCAAATATACAAAATTAACACTTAACACCCTTAAATTAAAAAAAAAACTCAAAACCCCCATTTTTTGGGCAAAATTGACCATTGGGGTGAAAAAATTTAAGGCAAATTAGGTAATTATTTATGGATCTTTGATATTTTGAAGTAGACAATGGGTCTTCGAGAAGTTTACTTGTACTTTATTTAGTTATTTATGGTTATATTGTGGAAAAAAAAATGGAGAGAAAAATAAGTATTCGAGTATTTATAATTTTATTTTTCAAAATTTAAGGAAAAAAAATAAATTACCTATTTTGCCTTAGATTTTTTTACTCCGATAGTTGACTTTGACGAAAAAAATGAGGGGTTTGAGTTTTTTTTTTGATTTGAGGGTGTTAATTGTTAATTTTGTATTTTGGGGTGCAAAGTCCCCAGATATTGTGTTTAGGGGGTGAAACTTGCATTGTTCTTAATTAGAAGATGCTAAGTACAAATTTTCTTTTGGGGGTACAAAGAAATTCTCAAGTTTTGAGGGTGCAAAGTGCCAATACTATTGAATTACCTATTTTGCCCTTGAGTTTTTGCTTAAAAATAAAAGAGGGTGCAAAGTGTTACATTTTTCACATTTCGAGGGTGCAAAGTGCTAAATATAAGTTTTGGGGGTGTAAAGTGCCTATTTCCCATGTTTTGGGGGTGCAAAGTGCAAAAAACCCCTCGGCGTTGGCTTGAAGATAAATAAAAAATTTTAAAAAAAAAAAAATCTCAAGGCGAAATGAGAACGGCCGGGGTAATTAACGATCACTCATTAGTTAAACTAGTTTGCGTTTCTCCGCTCCTGGTTAGGTCATCTCCAATGGTGGGGGCTCGGGACTTCGGAACCCTGGGCCTGGTCCTGCCCCCATCCCGAGCTCTGTCTGATCGTCTTCAATGGCAGGGCTCCTAAATGAAAATAATTTCATTTTTTTCCTTTACTCACTCTCACCTATTAATAATATAGTTCTAATTTTATATTTATTATTAATATTAATAATAGTAATAATTATTAGTACTTGTAATTAAATTATTAATTATATTAAAATATTAAAATTAAAGAGAGTAAATAATTAAGTAAATTAAAATTAATACATAATACGAAATACAACAAACAAGGAAGGAAATACAAGAAAGGAAATAAATACAACAAACAAGAAAGGAAATACAAGAAATCGGATTAAATAAATGACAAACACACGAAAATATAACATTTTTCTAATTTCTTCCCTGAAACCAGACGATTCCTTCATTTGATGAATCTTCAAATAAGTCCCGAGGAAGTTTTTTTTTTTTTTTTCGTATTTCTCTTCTTTTGTTCTTCCAATACGTCTTCGAATCTGGAGTGAATGAAGAGCAGTTCATCGACATAATTCGTTCCTCCTTTGACATTGTCAATGACATTCTCGTTGCTTCTTCTTCCCGTTGACGTTGAAGCATCTCCATATGCCTTCTCTCTCGTCCAGACTCTACCAAAAGTGTAGTTTCTCTCATGGCCTGAATTTTTTCCCTTTCCAAGTCAATATTAGTATATGAACTACTCGACGAAGCCTTCCATTTTCCCTTCTTGGATTTTTTTATTACCAATAGGTCTTTCAGATCTTTCACTCGATTGAGGTACGTGGGGAGTCTCGGATGTTCATTGTAGCCTAGTGTTTCCGATTCAAATTGAGTTTCTGGTGGTGGAATTGGAATATAACAATCTTCTGTTGGTTGAGATGTGTTAACATGAGGTGTTTGAGACATTTGAGATGTTAACTTGAACATGATCCAATCTTGTGCAACTTCCCATGTGTGCTGGAAGTACCAATGTTGCTTCGTTTCGGCCTTGTACAGACGCAATGCCAATTCATGCGAAAAATTACAAAAATAGTTAATATAACCTATTAATAATTACTTAACATAGTATTAACATAATATTTACCTCGTCCATTATTTGGCCGCCATTCCCACCACTCTTGGGGCCCTTTGAATTGCTTCGTTCCATTTTTGCATCTTGCTGCAAATGTGTTTTTTCCATCTACTAGTGATTGAATCTTTTGATCTTCGTTCATATTGATGTCCAGTACTATCAAGAAGGGCATACATTATGGATATGGTTCTTGCCCAGAATATATTTTTTTCCTGGTCTGCCCCTACCACGTTGTCCTTCGAGACCTCTATGTATGCCTTTGTCAAGGATACATCTTCAGCCTGAGACCACTTTATCGACATTGCTTTAAAATGTTTGCCTTCTTTTTTATTTAGATTGGAAGATATTGAGAGATATGTGATTTCAGAAGTGAGCACACCTCCCTTTAAATAGGAAAAGCATATAGGGTGTATTATGTAATTTTCAAAAAATTGAATGGTGGAGATCTGGTACAGAAATTGAACGGTGGATAGGTGGTGCAGAAAAAAAGGGTGCAGATCTGGTGCAGAAATCGAACAGTTATGATCTGGTGTAAAAATTGAATGATGGAGATCCGGTGCAACTTTTGCCTATTTAATAATCATATTTCACATTCTACTCAACATATTCACTCTTAAGAAAATATTCACTCTTCAGAAAATTTTCACTCTTCAAAAATATTCACTCTTCAAAATTTATAATTAATTTCTCAAGATGAACCACAACTAAAAATGGTTATGGTGATGGTGATGAATCATCTTCTTCCCGAAATAATTTTTGGTCTAATTATAACAACACGATGGAAGAACAAGATAATGAAGATGTACAACTTCACGAAATGTACTTCGAAGTTTTGAATTCTCAAACAGAAATTGTGCATGTACATGGTGGTTATGTTCCAAGTCGTAAATTTTTAAACAGGAACCACCAAGCACGACACATACACTTGATGAACGATTATTGTATTCAGGTGAAATATTCAGACGACGTTTCCGTACAAAGCGTCTCTTTTTCCTCTGAATCCTTGCGGATTGCAAGCGCGAAAATGTATACTTTCTGATAGAATAGTGTCCTGCAAGCCAACTGTTTTGGCTGCATTTAATTGATAGGACCATTCGATTGGGTTAATAAATGCATTTATTATTATATGGTCATATTTATCTTATGTAATAATAATCTACGCATAAGGATAGAAGTCCTTAGATCACAGGGCTATGGGACAACCCGTGGACTGATCTCCAAGGCCGTGATCTAGAACATATTCAAGAGTCGTAGAATCCAATCGAGATAGGACATCGTTGGATTCGGTTAGACTCTCACTATTGTGTATACTCCGATGAACTGGAGGACGCTGGGGTCCACGAGCGTGACTGGGATAGTCGATACACATAAGTGGGTGGCTTGCTGGGATGGCAAGCGCACTGAATACCCCAATTAGGAAATAACTCACCATGGAAGCGGTAGTCGCATATCGGGGTTGAAGTTATTCCAATTTACAATAGTATACGAGGAACGATCCCTAACTACTTGAGATGATAGGGTTTATTTGGTGCGAGAACGTCTATGCTTTGATATGAGTCCCGACTGACTGGAGATCGCCAGAAAGTCTCTGTGGACTCATATTGGGTATAGAGGAACTCGTATGCAGATTCATATCATCAACAAAGGATCCATTGACCTGACTTGATAGGTTGGGAAATTCTCCTATGGATTTCTGTGAGAAATTAATTCTGGTAAAATCCTCGGCCGAGGTATCTGACGGCTTTATGTAAGTAGCTCATAAAGATTAAGTCAAAGAGAATTATTTCGAGACCAGAATGCATAAGGTCAAGACAAAAGAAAAGGGAAACCGATGAAAGACCATACCCTTAAGTCTCGACTGAGAGATTGATCGATGGAGAGATTATGTCGTATATGGAAATTGTAAATGATATAAGGTTCACTGAATTAATTCACCAGTGATTGGGCTCCATGGGCTTGTGGCTGGACATCGACCGTGGAGTGTGGGAGAATTCCCAAATTGGCAGGGGTGCTAATTTTGGAATGATCAATCGACAGAGTGTTCGATTGATTTAGAGTAAATCTTACTCGAATAATTAAATAATATTTAATTATAACCCACGGCCAATTATGTGGTGAACCTACGGGGGCATACACAATACACATGAAGCGAAAGCGAGGAAATGAGAACGACCGAGTCGACTGGGTCGACTGGGTGAATAATCGACTAGGTCGATTATTATGGGTGGGTCGACTGGGTCGACCCAATTGGAACAAATTGGGATCCAATTGGAATTGGATCAGGATCATAAATTAAATTGGAATTTAATTTATGGATTAATTAATTAAGTTGGATTTAATTAATTAGAAGGGATTTTAATTAAATGGGCTTAGAGTCTGATTTAATTAAATGGGAGATTAAGTTAATTAATTGGGCTATTTAATTGGGAGATTAAATAAAGCCTGGTCAAATTAATTAATTGGGCCATGAATTAATTAGAAGACTTGGTCTTCTAATTAAAGAGGGCCATGGCCCATGTAGGAGAGAAGAGCCCTAGTCCTAATAGGACTAGGTTAGGGAGATAACTATAAGTAGCTATCTTGTAGTTATTTTTGACAGAACTCAATAAGTAAAATTTGAGCAAGAGCAAAAATTCTCTCTCCCTCTCCCAAGCAAAAGTCGACCGAACCCTTCTTCCCTTTGGAAGAATTTTTCGTTTTCGATTCTTGTTCCAAAATCGTTCCTATATCCTAGATCATAATATATCTTGTGTTCTAGCTGATCAAGATTTATTATTTTCGTGTAATTGTGGTGTATCAACCCGTAGAGGCGCAACACGTGGGGCGCTACTGCAGAGCTTGGATCGATTTGCTGAGGAGAAATTCAGAGTCTGTTTTTGCTGACTGCCAACTTGGATTTGCAAGGAGATAGGTATAACGTGTAAACTTATACTATCGTTTTTATTTATATTCATATATATACAACTAGAGAATATCCTGGCAAGATTCCGTAAGAGGTCCTAAAATTTTTTTATATTCCGCTGTGCCTAGGGCTGTTTATCTTACCGAATCCCAACACTTTCGTCAAAGATACGATGCCTCCCATCGAGCAGAGTTTTCACCAATTCTGAAGGCAACAATCGCTATGCGTTCGTTGGCTTATGCATTCTCCCACGATACCAATGACGAAAATTTCCATGTTGCGGAGAGTACCGCATGCGAGATTGTTCTTGAATTCTGTCAAACAATTTTGTGTTTGTATAAAGACCAGTACCTTCGTGCCCCAACGCAATCTGATTTGGTCATGCTGCTTGACAAATCGGAACGACGTGAATTTCTTAAGATGATTGGCTCGATTGACTGTATGCATTGGATTTGGAAAAATTGCCCAACCGCATGGCAATGAAGTTTTTCTGGAAGGTTGAAAAAACCTACGATTGTTCTTGAAGTTGTTGCTTCACATAATGCGTGGATATGACATGCATTTTTTGGCGTGCCAGGAGCATTGAACGACATTACTGTCCTTGGTCGTTCACATATGTTCGACAACCTCACTTCTGGTAACCTTCACAATGTTCAGTATGAAGTGAACAATCGAACTTACTACATGCCTTACTATCTTGCGGATGGTATGTATCCGAAGTGGAGAATGCTATTCCAGTCTGTGAGAAACCCGAGAACCATTCCTAAACAAGTATTCTCGTGGTATCAAGAATCATTCCGCAAAGATGTTGAACGAGTGTTCGGAATCCTCTAAGCTCGGTTCGCAATTGTTAATCAACCCGACAGGGGGTGGCATACGCAGGATTTGTCCAACATCATGTTAACTTGCATAATACTCCACAATATGATTGTAGAGGACGAACGTGACGAATACAAAGACGATGACTCCGACGATGATGCTACTGACATTAGCACGTCTCGTAGAGCACGCACTAGAATTTATCCATGTGATGAAGTAGCGTTGGAAGATCCAGTACCAAGAAAACAAACGTTGGATAACTATATGATGCGTCATGAAGCAATTCGCTCCAAAGAAACCAACCGTAAACTTCAAAACGACTTAATAGTCCATGTTTATGCAAAATACGATTAACAATGAATGTAATTGTGAATTTACTTTTCTTGTCTATTTTAGTATGTATTAAAATATTTAATTTAGATTAAGTATTAATCTAAATTATTTGTATAAGTGTTTAATTTTATTTTTAACTAATTCCGCATTTTTAAAAAATATAGCCACCACCAATATTGTAGTTAAATGATTAAATTTTAATTACAATAAAAGATATCAAAATAAAATGGACTATTTATTTATTAATAATTTCTCCATAAATAAATTTAATTACAATTCTAATAAATTATTCATGACTTTAATTTTAAAAAATTAAATTTATTATATTAAATAATCAAATTAAAAATTGGTGACTACATATATTTATTAAATAATAGTAAATATACAATAAATATACTAAATAAATTTTACTAAACAATTCAGTTCTACATATTTAATTTAATTTAATAGGGAAATCTAATTTAATTAATTATTTAAGTATATATATTATTTTTTCTATTTTAATTTATTAGATAAACAATTTAAAAAGAAAAAAAGGAGATCCAGTCAGGGGACACCACTTGGAGTGGCGTCCCCTGACTTAAAGAGGATCGCGTACCACAAACGCCCCTCTTTTCTTCCTCGTGAGCCTCACGCGGGCACGGCAGCCCGTGCCCGCCTCGTTCCCCAACCCCGTCCCGAGATCCCGCCGCTGGAGACGGCCATCTCTCCCACCCCTAAGCCCGCCCCGACAACGGAGATTGCCTTAAATAATATATCTCTCAACATAACATATATACCGAAAACCCGAATAAGTCCTCAAAATATGGGAACTAATTAAACACCAAAATATGCAATTTTTTTATAAATACTTCAGTTATAATATATGCTTTGAAAGTACATCTAAGTTGTCGTTTGTTATTACAATTAAAAATGAAGGTGATTATGTGAATGATTGAGTACAAATTGTCACCACGCATGACAATGAATAGCAAATTACATCCCTTTGTTATCGACAATTTAGCTCCATAAATAAAAAGATAGAATATTTATAATAATTTTTATAAATGGCACATTGACTCCCTTTTGGATTTTACATTTTCTGAGTTAAAATGTTCATTAGATAATATCACAAGATGTTAAAATATTCATTATTCATGTAAAAAATAAAGTTACAACTACATTTTATAGTGAGTGTGCAATACATCCATTAAGAGTGAGAGTTAAAACTATTAATATTATATATCACAGAAGTAAATTACCTTGTATTTTTAGATAAGGACATTTTTAACCCAAATGGAAGGGGAGGGAGAGGAAAAAAGGAAAAGGCCGTGCAACCCGCATGTGGTTATTTATTTAAATTTTTTTTTTGTTTCTTTTTTTAATTATTCTATTTAGGGATTAGCCCCAGGTTGGAAATGTCTTAACTTGTCAAAAAGCCTCTCACGCAAAGTCAACTCAAATATTTGTGTTAATTTCATGTGTAATTAATTAATTAGAAAAATCCAAGGAAATTGGTAGAGTAGACGTGTGGGGGGTGTACCGGTGGACCACGGCGAATATGGGGATTAACGGGCAGGGGCGAATGTTGGAAGCATAGGAAACAAGCAAAAGCAAATATTTCCTTAAAAAAAAATAAAAATTTACCAATCAGAAACCCCCCGAAACTTCAAAATGGCGGCATCGTAATCACCAAATCTTGAAAGTTGAAACCCTTCACCCCTTCTTTCATCCCCACTATATATCACACATAGAGATAGAAAAATACAAACTTTTTTTTTTAGCACCACTGTTCTTATTACTCACCAAGTTCTTTAATCTTTGACTTTTGTGGGTTTTAGTTAATTTTATTTTAAAAAAAGAAGAGAAAAGAAAAGGAAAAATGTTAAGAAATGGAAATGAAAGGAAATCACCATCATCATCAGTAGATTGTGATGTTGGGTTGGGTTTGAAGATGCAAGTTCAGCCCAGCACTGAAGAAACTGAAACATTATATTCTTCTTCTTCTTGCAAAAGGGCTACTACAGTGCCTCTTTATCATCCTCATTATCAGTTGCAGCAGTTTGTTTCTTCTGAGAATGTTACCGGGTTTTCCGTTGACGGAGCTTGTGGTGGTGGGTCCTTTTTGAACCAGGTGGCAGCAGGTGGGGGTGATGATATCTATGAGTCTTTACACACTAGTAATGGTAGTGGCTTCTTCAGACCTTCTGGTCAAACCTCTTTCCTCTTTCTCTTCTTTCTTGTATAAAGTATTTTTATCTAACCAACCAACACTTTTGATGTTTTTCTTTCTTGTATAAAGTCTTTTGTAAATTAAAAAATAAAAAATCGTTTCTTTTTTCAACAAAGATTTGATTTTTATTATTGTATTGGTGCAGAAGGAGGAGGAGGAGGAGGAGGAGGAGGAGTGTGTGGAAAATCTCCTTTCTTCACTGCTTCACAGTGGGAAGAACTTGAGAGACAGAAAATGATTCACAAGTACATGATGGCTTCAATCCCTGTTCCACCTCAACTCCTGTTGCCTATTTCAAGAACAACTCTTGCTCCAATAATGTCCCAATCTAACAGTATGTAAAATCCCTTTTGCCTAGATCTTTTTGCTTTATTATTATACAAGTAGTTACCTTTTATCTCAAATCTTTATATTTTACTACTTAATTAGAAACAGGGAAAGGGAAAATATATTGGGATCTGTCACTTATTAACTAACTAGTCATTCTTGGGTTTAATTTTTTATTGCCTGAACTGAACATGTGTTGTTTAGAATCCTCCACCGGTGGTGGTGGTGGTCAGGATTTGAGGTTTACATCATCATCAAATGATCCAGAGCCATGGCGGTGCAAAAGAACAGATGGGAAGAAATGGAGGTGCTCAAGAGATGTGGCTACACCTGAACAGAAATATTGTGAACGCCATGCCCACAAAACCAGAACATCACGTTCAAGAAAGCCTGCGGAAATTATTCCATCCCACCACCACCACCACAACAACTTGTACAATACTCCACAACAACCCCTTCAAATTCAATCAACAATGGACAACCAAAACAGGTTACCTCATTTTCAACAATTAATTACTAGTACTTTTTTAGTCCAAAAAACCAAAACAGGACTACATTTCAGTGAAACATTGTCTACCTAGTACATTATTATATTGATACTGATATTGATATATTCATTTCTTGTTCTTATCTTAAATTTGATGTGTATATATTAGTCTGATCTTCTGTCTTTTTGTTAGTGCGCAATAAATAAATCTTCTTTATGTATGGGTTTAGTATGATATTTTCTTTAATTTTTCTTATTTATGGTATGTATGTATTTGACTGACTCTTGATGATCAATGTTTCTGATTAAAGGTGCATTGAGTGGTTCATTAGAGGTGGTGGCAGCAATGAACAACAACAATGGCAGCAGCACCAAGTGATGATGAATAAAGACCAAAACAAGAATAATACGAATAATAACAATAACAATAACAATGTGTCTTTATTATATCAAGAACCACCACATGAATACGAGGAGGAGGAGGAGGAGGAGGAGGAGGAGGGTAAACAAAGTTTCATGAGCTTGATTAATCCCTACAATACTACTATTAACCATCAGCGTTCTTCAAATTCAATTCTTGATTCAACACAGAAAACAACAAGGCACTTCATTGATGCTTGGGGGGAGGATGAAGACGAGTCGAGAAAGAAGTTTTCACCCTCCTCTTCTCTCACTCTATCAATGTCTGCAGGTACTACTATGAATTGGAATATTGATGATGATCAAGACAATAATAATAATAATAATGAAGAAAAAGAAAATGATGATGATGGGATTATGATGATGAAACCCGTACAACATCAATGGATGAATATGAATCCAGCAGTTTCTTGGATGATGAATTCAACAACACCTGGTGGACCATTAGGTGAAGCATTGTGTCTGGGAAATAATAATACCACAACCAGGGATACTTGTGGTAGTTTGAATTTAACATCACCTCCACGTGTTCATGGTCATGGACATGGCAATAACAACATCATCAACAACAGTAAAAGAAGCTCTTGTGGTGAAGATGGAAGCTTAAGCCATGCACTTAATTTCATTGGGTGACAGCTAATTGACATTGTTTGTTGTTTTTTGCCAATTTTCATACAAGAGATGTGCAGCTAATGTGCCCCAAGACTTTCTCCTTTTGCTATGTGTTTTAATTTGGGATCATAAATACTACCATTTGCTAGCTGTTACTTCCTTCTTTTGTCCTTTGCTTGAATTTGTGTACATAAATCTGTTTCTCTTTAAGTCAACGAGAGGAGGAAGGAATCGATAGAACCAGATGCCTTTTCAACCAATGCACGCGTTTGTATCAATTTTATGTGTTTTTGACAAGAAATTGATATGAAAATTTCGGAGCATCTAGGGTGCGGGCAAGGTAACTCGTCTTTACATGTGAGACAACCCTGAAATCATTTCATGTGGTGCGCGTAACTAGTATTTAACTCGGCGAGTTGACTCAGTTTGTAAATAGATCATTTTACCTTTTTGGTTTTAATTTTAAATAATAGTTTAGATAATCTTCAATTAATAAAAGACAGTTATAACATTTAAATAAAAAGAACTGAAAAATATACTAATTGATTTATTTCCATGATTAATATCAATAGGAGAGAATTGTAATTGTGGTACCATAAAAATTGAGATCGACACATTTAGTACCACAATTTAAGAAATTGAATCACTTTTAGTACCACCGTTAAAAATGGATGTTAATTGTGACATGGCAGTTAAGTGTTATTGCAAAATTGATACCATTATTTATAATGACCGACAATTCTATCCCATAACATTTTAGGTTGTCAAAATAACTTCACATCTTCAAATTTAGTCCACATTGTTGCTCAATTTCAAAATTGGCTCGAATAAAACACGTGCGAACCAATATGGAGATTTTATTTATGATATTTACATATTTATTTAACTAATTTAGTTTTATAAATAATATTAACAGATCAACTTTAATATAAATCCGACAATATATTAAAAATAAAACATATATTTTTTTAAATCTAAAATTTATATAATAATATTAATTTATTTAATGTTTCAACGGTGGTACTAAAAGTGATTCAATTTCTTAAATTGTGGTACCAAATGTGTCGGCCTCAATTTTTATGGTACCACAAGTGAGAATCGATATATAGTTTGGTACCACAATTGCAATTCTCTCATATCGATAGTTATCATGTAATTAGGGTTAAACCAATTTCTTCTCCACGACTATTCATCACGCCACAAAATTTAACAATAGGATTTTTTTTCTCTCCACGAATTAATCTTCATCACGCCACAAAATTCTTCATCGCCTTTTTTTTCTTACACGATTATTAAGGTATTGAAAATGGTGGGTAATTCTACAATCATAGAAGTGGACAAGGATGGAAGCCCGAATTTATTTAATGAAGATGTTAAGTAATTGATCATAATCTTAATTTCAAGAAACACACGTAGTTGCAAGTTTTTTAATTCCGCTATCTTAATTTCAATAATCTATGCAAATTAATGTTAAATTAATTGAATGTTTGATTTTTCGTTAACTTGAAAGATGCAATTTTTTATTTGTGTAAACTAATTTGTTTGACCAAGTTACACAATCAATAGCGAGATCAAAACGGGATAAATACACAGTTGTATGAAAGAGGTAGGGTTCAATTCGTAAAATCTCAAAAGATAGTGGTCAATTTACAAAATTGCCAAAGTCAATTATTATCAAAATTTGGGGTGAATCGGTCTTTTTATATGAGAAAGGGTAAATTAGGCAAATTGAAATTCAATTAAAGTCAATGGTTACAAATTAATTTTGATCAAGTTATCTTATCAACGACTCAGATCAATCTGAGCCAAAAGAACGGCATGATGAGGCTTCCCGCGTGTGAGGGCATAACTCACATGCCCGTACCCTAGAAAAATCCTGAAAACTAGGCAAAATTGTAAAAATTGTCCCAAACTAATGATTTTGAATTTTCGTCCCAAACTATTCAACTTGGCGAATTTTGTCCCGTGATTTAATATTTTTTTGGAATATCGTCCCACAGTTAATTATAAGACGAAAATTGTGCATTTGCCGTTAAATTACCACATGACCGCTTACGTGTCATGACGTGGTAAATTTTAACATGTAAAATTATATAATATTACAGAATTTGTCCCAAACTAATTACAAGATTGAACCGTCATTTCCATTAAATTAGAAATTTAATATTGGGATTAAATTCATACAAAATGGTAAATTATGCGACGAAATTCGGCAAGTTGATATAGTTTGAGACAAAAAATCAAAATAGTTATTAGTTTGGGACAATATTTCATACAAATGTTAAATTGCAGGACGAAATTCGGTGAGGTAATATAGTTTGGGACGAAAATCCAAAATCACTAATTAGTTTGGGACGTTTATTTCTTTTTTTTTTTTTTTTTTTTTTTCGTTTTTTCACTTCAAAATATATTTTCAGCACTCTGAAAATACATTTACAAAAAGGGGTTTTTTGCACTTTACACCCCTGAAATATAGATTTAACACTTTGCATCCCTGAAATAGGAACAATTTAGCACTTTGCACCCTCTTTTATTTTTCAGCAAAGTTGATCATCGGATCTAAAAATTTAGGGTCAATATATATAGGTAATTCATTTTTTTTTTATTTTTTTATCTTTGACACTTTACACCCATGAAACATAATAAATGGGTATTTTGTATCCCCGGAGTAGAATTAGCACCCTCTAATGAATAACAACTTGGCAACTTGCACCCCTGAAATACGATAAATTGACAGTTTGCTCCCTCAAAACATAAAATTAACACTAACACCCTCAATTTTAAGAAAAACTCAGTAATTATCACCTTCTCATTTTTTCCGATAGAGTTGACCACCGGGGGTAAAAAAAATCTAAACATGAAATATGTAATTCATTTTTGGATCTTTTGCAATTTTCTTTAATTACCAATTTTTCAAATGTCCTAAAAAATTACCAAAACAATTCGAAAAGTTTTAATGTATAAAATATACAGAACCATATCACAAAAATTATCTTTTAATTCAAATTTACAATATGGATATGTATATGAAAAGAAAGATGGAGAGAAAAATTAATATTCTAGTATTCATAATCGTATTTTGCAAATTCTAAGGAAAAAAATGAAAATGAATTACCTACTTTACCCCTTGATTGTTTTGACCCTGTTGGTCATCAACTCTTTCGGGAAAAAAAAGAGGGAGTGCTAGTTACTGAGAGCTTGGGATGTAAGTGATAATTCTATTTTTGGGTGCAAAGTGCCAAAAATTCAAAAATAAATTACATATTTTGCCCCTAGACTTTTGGACTCCGATGGTCAACTTTGCCGAAAATTAAGAAATGATGCAAAGTGGTGAATTGTTCCTATTTCAGGGTTATAGTGTTAAATTTATGTTTAAGAGGTATAAAGTGCAAAAAACCCTAAGAAGGCAAGCATGAGGCCAGAAGAATCACCCCTAAAAGTCTTTCGTATATTTCATATAAATCATGAGTCAAAGTCATTTTTTAAAGGTCATTTAAAGTATAAAGGGGTTATTGGAAATATGATGTTGAAAAGAAAAAAAAAAGGTTTTTTGCACTCCCGAAACATGGGAAATAGGCACTTTGTACCTCCGATCCAAAACTTAGATTTAGCACTTTGCATCATCGAAATATGAGAAATGCAGCACTTTGCACCCTCTTTTATTTTAAGGCAAAAACTCAAGGTCAAAATAAGTAATTCAATTGTAAATCCTTGGCACTTTGCACCCCCAAAATAAAATTAGCACTTAACACTCTCTAATTAAGAACCTATTAGCAACTTGCCCCCCCGAAACACAATAAATAGGCACTTTGCACACTGAAAACACAAAAGTAACACTTAACACCCTCACATTAAAAAAACTCAAACCCCTCTTTTTTTCTGACAAAGTTGACAATTGGGGTGAAAAAAATACGGCAAAATATGTAATTATTTATCGGTCTTCGATATTTCGGAGTAGATAAAGGGTCTTTAAGAAGTTTACTTGTAATTTATTAAGTTATTTGTGAATATGTATACTGATGGAAAAGAAAGATGGAGAAAGAAATGAATATTCTAGTATTTATAATTGTATTTTGCAAAATTTAAGGAAAAAAATGAATTACCTATTTTGCCTTAATTTTTTTTCACCTTGATGGTCAACTTTGACGAAAAGAATGAGGGGTTTGAGGTTTTTTTTAATTTGAGGGTGTTAAGTGCTAATTTTGTGTTTTGGGGTGCAAAGTGCCCATTTATTGTGTTTCAGGGAGCAAGTTGCTGATTTGTCCTTAATTAAAGAGTGTTAAGTCTAGTTTTATTTCGGGGGTGCAAAATGCCAATTTTTCAAGTTTTGAGGGTGCAAAGTGCCAAAGATTTACAATTGAATTACCTATTTTGCCCTTGAAGGTGCAAAGTTTTGAGGCTGCATTTTTCATATTTTGAAGGTGCAAAGTGCTAAATCTAAATTTCGGGGATACAAAATGCCTATTTCTCATATTTTGTGAGTGCAAAGTGCAAAAAACCCGAAAAAAATGGTGTAATTGTTGAAATTTAACATATATGTGATGTACACCATCTCTTGGGCATGACCTTACAACATAACAATTAATTAACACAATTAAAAGAGCTAGCAAGAAATGAAGATCATGTATTTACATAATTATTATATTCACAGCTTTAAATTAAATATAAACTTTTATAACTTGACATTACGTATCTTTATTTATCTTTAAGAATTTCATATGTTTACAACTTCCATCATGTGGACATTCACGTTATTATCCTTCCTCTTCATTTCCCTTTCGAGCCTTGTTCCATATAAATATATATCTAGGAGATAAATCAGAGAACCAATCATGGCAATATATAGCTATTACTAGGATAATAAAATAAAGTATTATCATTCCAGGCGACATTTTTGTTAATTAAAAATTAGAACTCAGATATAATGAATTGTGAACTTTACAAGATAATGCATGCCCTCTTTCGCAAGCAACAATTTATAGAAGAAAAAATAAAATAATGCAATGAGTAAATCACGCTTTTGGTCCTTTTGGATTAACTTTTGCACTTTCACCCCTCTTAAATTTTTTGTAGCAGATTGGTCCATCTTATCAATGTAGTATATCACATTCGTCCCTTTTATAACACATTCGTCCCTCTTAAATTTTGTAGCAAATTCGTCCCTCTTATCAATATAATGTAACTCCTTAGTCCATCGTAAATACAAAATACATTACTTAAATTCAAAATATATTCTAAGGTGGACGAAAGTTGATATATTTTGTATTTAAGAGGGACTAATGTGTTACACTACATTGATAAGAAAGATGAATATGTTATAAAAGATTTAAGAGGAAATAATGTAATATAGGAGGGACGAATGTGATATAATACATTGATAAGAGAGACTAATCTGTTACAAAATATTTAAGAGGGACAAAAATGCAAAATTTAACCCATAAAGAGGACCAACAATGCTATTCACTCACAATGCAATTAATGATATGTTGACCCCAATTGTTAAAATTTTACTCAAATTTCATTTATTGGACTTTTTTTTTTTAGAATTATATTACTTCTTTTAATAAATACTAACAAAACTATTTCCAGTATAATAGAAAATCTATGTATAGGAGAATGGCTGGTTGGATTCTATAGTAAAAAATTGCTCAATTCGCAATTCTTAGAATTCAAAATTATTTTTATTTCAAAAGAATTTGATTGGTTACCATCCTTTAAGAATATTAACATAAGTATTTCCCTATAATAGCAAGATGACATTTGAAAATCCTGAAATTTTGACTGAATAATTATTTGCGGTGATTTTTATTTTTTCAATTTTTTATAAAAAGTTTGATTGGCCAACATATATTTAAGGGTATTTCAGTTCTAAAATGATCTCAAAATTCATATTCGTCAATAAGTTAATTTTGTTAGACTATTAGCAATTTTCTCTCTCTTTAATTTCTATTGTTCCATGATGTCAAATATTGAATTTTAAAGTATGATTGGTCTAGTAGAAATGACATATACTCCCAAAGTGGCAATCAAAGTTTGAAACCCTGTTGAAAAAATTTTCCATATATTATGCCCGACACCCCTAAAAAAGGATTAATTCCTTTTGATACCAAAAAAAAAAAGAGTTAATGGATATTTACCCCATGTAATTTGCATAATGTTCAATTTAACCCCCTCGTAATTTGAAAAGGAGCACTTTACCCCCATGTGATCATAATTATGAAAGTTTCACATTGTCTCCTAACCATTTTTTAAATTAAAAAGGATACGAATCGACAATATTAATACTCTATGTGACACTTTATCCCTCTGTGTTATAATAAATGTGACACTTTATCCTCTCTCCCTGTATTGTGATAAATGTGACACATTAACAACCACCCCCTCCCCATTTTATAAAAGATACTTTTCATGCCCACTCTCAGTTTTGGCAGGTGAATTACACTTTTCGGTTGAAGAAGGTGAATTAATCTTTTAAAATTTTCACAGGGTGTAAAATGCTCTTTTTCAAATCATAGATTGGTGGGAGGGTTGAAAATTATGCAAACCACAGATGACTAAATTGACTTTAGCTAAAGAACGTAATGAATTTTTGTTGGAAGAAGCAACATCTAAGTGATATCAGCTTAGTGAGTTAAGTTAGTTTTGATGATAACGAGTGTCTAAGTCAAGTCATCAGCCAAATAGTTTAAACAACTAAGTAATGGAAGCTGAATGTTTATTTCAAACATACGGAAATTGAGAAGACAAGTATCGTACTCAAGGTTTGAAGGATTAATCAGCGTGATTTTACTAATTAATTTAATGAAGATATCCTACAACGACGTTCAAGTGAAGACTTTACTTGAATAGCTTAGTACAATCGTTAGGTCAAGACAATAGAGTAGTTTTGATCAACTAAGTACTCAATCAGCTGATTGGTTCAAGAGCTTAGTCAATTAATGGTTGAAACGGCATACACATTTATTGTAGTGTCTTTTGCCTGAGGATCATATGAGTTAATTCCAATCATTAGGAATAAATTCAAATACCTCGAACATCAGGGTGCATTTAATGCTCCTGATAGAAACAATATCGTCTGTACAACACAGGAACAGTTGCAGAGCCGCCTGTCTATATTTATAGTTGTTTGAAGTTGGTGAAAAAGTATAAGTGCATTCATGAAATTGTTGTGTGCATTTTTATTTTACACTAAATTTAAATAAATCATAGTTCTGAAATAAACAACTGATGTAATTTTATAATATGGTATATGACATTAAATAAAAATAATTAAAACATAAAATGTCTAGCATGTAGAGGAGTCACGCCACTAGACGATGTCCTAAGAAAGTGATTGCCTCCCCTCGTGTAGCTATTAACGGGTCTCACCGGCGTCCTCGTCCATGAGCACGTTCACAGAAAAATAAAGAACCGAATTTTATCTCTATTGCTCAATAACAATATAGAACATAATTTGTGAATGCAATCTAGCTAGTGAGTGTGTGTTACAAAGACCCTATATGACACCTATTTATAGTGTTCATGAAATACCTTAATGGTCAAAATATTAAGAGCCACATAATGGCACATAAATGCATTTGACGTTAGAAAATTTATTTTTTTATTTTGAAGTTTAAAAACTTCTAAACTTCCAGTAGGAATTGGAGGATCTTTCAATGACCTCAATTTCACTATCCATTATAAATAACCTTCATTGGTATCTCGGTTATTGATAGAGAAAGAAAAAGAAAAGAAAAATGACATTGTGAACTCCCCCTCCCCCCTAAGATGCAAAAAAACAACATGCTTATTTGAGGTCCATGTATGCGGCCACAGTTGCTTGCATTGAGGTAGCACGAGACGAGACGAAGCAATGGTTGTGTGGGTGACTGATGCCGCAACAAATTCACGGTCATAGAACAATGCCTGCCATTTAATTAAAACTCTTTAATTGGCAAAGTGAAAGCTGGAGTATATACTATTCTCATGTTCAAAATTGAAAACATTACTTGGGGTTGGGGAAATGAGCCAGAAGTGAGAAGATATTTATTTATTTATTTATTGTAAGTAGGAGTAGGAGTATTCTTTTATGAATAGAATTGCATAGCACAGGGATTTGGTCCTTATTCAAAATAAATATTATACATACTCACTCACACCTACTGTGTTTGTACTCTATAGTACTACTTTTATTCAAAATAAAGCCTTCTCGTTCTGAGCGCTAAAATTCAACTCAACAGATGAGATCCACATTTGAAAATTGAATTTAAAGTATTCCCTACGTACTCTAAAACTAACAACAACAAGAAATAGAAGAAGAAGAAGAAGAAGAATGGGTTGTGCTTCATCCACACTACTCAACCAAGACGAAGAATTCTCCCAAATCGGCGGGTTTAGCCATCACATTGTCTCCCTCACCTCCACCACTTACGGTTTGTTAACCCTCGATCCACCGTCGCCACCCACCATCCCTCCGCCGCTTTCCCTTTCCCTTTCCCTGAGGTACCAACAGCCTCTGGAAACTATCAACTCATGGGATCTAATGTCAGGCATCGACTCCTCCGATCACTTAACCAATAACGAGAATGTTTTGGACAGATTTGAAATTATTTGCCCGCCAAATGGGGGGGAGAACAAAGTGGTGATGTATTCCACCACATTGAGAGGGGTTAGAAAAACTTTCGAAGACTGCAATGCTGTTAGATCTGCTATTGAAGCACATGGGATCTTCATTTGTGAGAGGGACATTTCAATGGATAGAGGTTTTAGGGACGAATTGAAGGAACTGATGATGGGTAAAGGGAAAGATGATGAACTGATGCCTCCTAGATTGTTTGTGAAAGGGAGGTATATTGGTGGGATTGATGAGGTGATGAGGATTGTGGAGGAGGGGTATATTGGGGAATTGCTTCAGGGGCTGCCTAAAGTGAAAGGGGGGTATGTGTGTGAGGGGTGTGGTGGTGGGAGGTTCTTGCCCTGCTTTACGTGTAATGGAAGTTGTAAGATTGTTATGGAAGGGGGGAATAATAAGAATAGGAATGAAGTGGTTAGAAGATCATGTAGTGATTGTAATGAAAATGGTTTGGTGCTTTGTCCGATTTGTACGTGAGCGAGCGAGCCATCGATCGAGCAGCTTCTGGATAGATAGCTAGCTACCTTCCTTTGGTTATATATATGTTCATCACATTAATTAGGTACTTGTGCTTCTTAATTACTTTGCATCATATATATTTAAGTTATACCTATACCTTCCTTCATTATTCTTGATGCATTTATACTTCAGAGTAATTAATTAGGAAGATGGTGCAAATTGGCAGCTATATATGTTAGTATAATGATTTGTTAATACTACTATTAAAATTGCCATCTGCATTTGGATATTGTAAAGACGATCGAATAGGTACTCTGATAATATATTGTATTGTTGTCTCTCTTTCACATTTTAGCTAGTGATCGATATGGATATTCATGATATGCTTATCTATTATTATTACCTTTTTCTTGTAACAATTAATTAGCTAGATTAGGATAATTGATGACTAAATTTTTGTTGCAGGTATATATTCTTATCAGTGTTTCCTTATAAAAGCTGGCATTAACATTAACATTAACATTAATTTCTTAGGTCGGAATTAAGCAGGAGTTTATTTATCCCAGCATAGAGAATATAAATGCATCAATCCCACAAACGAATGAAATACTTTAGGTTGCTGCATTTCTAATTGCATAGATTTTCCCAAGTTTTCTAGTTTATGCCGGTTGAAGTTGCATCACCGTTTATTGCTTGTTCAATGATGTTTCAATTTTTGTACGTACCCTTTTTTATTTTAATAATCTTCTTCCAGTTCCATATATATAATAACTACAGGGTTCCTATATATATATATATGTAGCAAGCACAAAGCTCTCTATCTATGGTGATGCAACTTGCTATAAGCTACCTACATCTACATGATTACTAGTGTTGTAACTTATACATACTACATGATTTGTATGAATCTAGATGTCTTTGTTGTAGTATGTATTAATTCTAATTCCCAAGGGATATTATTATTAGTAATATACTGAATTACTATGAGTTACAGTTTGGTACAATTTTTGTATGTGGCCGTGGGTGGGTAGAAGATACATGCATGTTTAAATCATTAATTGGACTTGGAGGTGCGATTTCGTTATTTCTAGAGTTTTTGATCTGAAAGGTTGCCATCAATTTGGTGAAAGAAATTAAAGTGCAACATCATAAAACAAAATAGTCTTGTATGATTGATTGATTGAATGTTTATATAGGAGAAATTTCTTTGAATGGAGCCTACATTACATTACATTACATAACATACATACATATATAGATAGATAGAAGTATAATTAATCAATAATATAAAGGGAGCAGAGCAGGTAGGTACCGTGTAAACTGATTCTGATTGATTGTTTGTTTTGTTTTCCATGGTGGGTCGATCTGTCTGCAAAACCTGCCTGCCTGGGTACTGAAAAACCCAACACTTATTGGTTGGCCTTATCTTAGGTAAGCCTATCAATCAAGTCTAGTCAAGTTTTTCTTTTTTCTTATATATATAGTCATTGGTGCTGTGGAAAAAAAAAAAAAAATTCATAAGAAAATTTTAATTTTTATATTTAGCAATCCGTTGTACCTAGCTATAGCATACTCTATAATAAGTACATGATCCAATATCTTCCAATCAATAGCACTAAAGTCGATCATGGGGCCAAGCTAGCTAGCTTAGTATTTAGCTATGTTGCACGGATACAGATACGAGGATACGGATACAGTACGATATGAATACGGTGATACTGATTTTTGAAATTTATTGGATACGATACGGTGTGGATACAGATGTAAAAATATAATTTTTTATATCACATCCACCTAGCTATAGACAAATATATATATATATGTCGGCATAAATTATACCTTATGATATTTTCTTATCAATAAAGTGTGAAGTGAATATGTGATACAAAATCCACCCAAATAAATATATATATCGACCACAAAGATATAACTTAAACTGTATTGGAGAATCCAAAAAAAAGAATTGAGTAAGAAAAACAAGAACCTCAAGAGAAGACAAAAAATATGGTTGTAATTAGGTGAAAAAAGATTCTATATAAAATTGACAAATGACAGAGTAACTAGAAATCCATGTGTAACCATAAAATCCATGTGTATTTTTATTTATTCAATCTATTTAAATACTTAACATATACTATATGGAGTACGTACAATAAAGCTAGCAAGATGTAATTAATAATGATGTTCACATGCATGTGTACGTATATATTTCCGAATATAACCATGAAGGAAAACCTAGTAGTATTTTAATTTGTGATGGATTGATTACACGGACAAATGACATAACGGGTCAGAAGATGATGATGATAAAGATAACGTTGATGATGATGATCTAGCCGCGAAGCTCCAAAAATCAGTGTCTGAAGCCATTTGATCATTTTGTCTATCGAAATTTACCAACTGTACCTCATCTAATTCATCATGATCATTATTATCAAACGAAAAACAAAAATCACCCGGTACTTCATTAAAATCAAATTGCTTATTGCTTGAAGAAGACTGCCCATTCAGCTGAGACGCCACTAACCGGTCCAGTGCAGCCCAATCACCAATCGGACCGGGTTCTGTCAGCAAATCTTGAACCGGTGATTTATTTTTTATGGTTGGATTTTCATGATCATCCATTAATCCCGGAAGGTGTACAAAATTATTATCCGTTGAATCAAAGTGATCATTTGGAATAATTAATTGTGTGTTTGTAGTTGTACTGTGCTTTTCTTGCTTGTGGGAATTAGAAGATTTTCCCATGTGAAGGAATATTTGATCCAGTACGTTGTCGTTTTGTGACAAGATTGAGGTTGATGAACAAGTCATGAAAGGGCCGTCTAACGCTTTATGGTAATTTTTCTTCTTGAAAACGCGACACACCACCCAGCCCTCCTCTGGCCCGCAATCTCCGGCAATATTTGAAACCTGCATTTAATTTATTAAGTACAAACAATAACATTAATTGACCATTTTCATTTACAATTTGCGGATTTTTTTCTTCTAAATAATGGATTCTTTAAATATTTAATTGACCAAAATATACCAAGCTAGAAAATAAAATTTAATCAATTGTCACAACTGTAGAATCTGTATATAATTATCTATATTAATAATTTGCTAAACCAAAAAATTGAGAAAACTATCATTAATGACCAAAAAGCTATTTTTTTCGTACTAATAATTGTTAGAGATAATTATGTAGTAATTTAATTTGTTTTTACTATTAGTGATAATTTAATAACAATAAGAATTTTAACAATAACTTGGTTAGATGAATCTTATTGCATGTCATGATCATGATATATATATATATATATATATGACTACCTGTTGACAGTCGCAACTTAAGAATATATGTCATTGTTTTATAAAAATATTATGAAGACAAATTAAATTATTTTGATGTAGTATATTTAAATAGTAATTATCACTTAATATTTTTATTGCAAAAAAAAAAAGAAAAAACTTATAGCGTAATGTGAAAAGTTCATTGAACCAAAGCTAATACTTAAAGTTCTAGAATAGCAAATTATAAAACATGTTGGATACATTTGTTTGTTGATAATATCAAATTTTTATTCAGATATATCCCAAATTTGATCTACTAATTCAATCACAACTTAAATAAATATATAATATAATATATGCGCATTATTTAACCAATCACTCATACGAGAAACATATATATATAGTGGACCTAAGAACAAGTATGCATGACGCACTTGCGAGTTGTGACATGAATGTTTTGAGTTTGAACAAACCCAGTTTAGATAATAATTATTCTTCCGAATATGAAAAAAGAGTAATTAAGAGTATACGTACATTAGTGGAGTAGTCATGAAGAGTAGTAGTAGTAGTAGTGGTGGTGTCATCGAGCCTATATTCATGCATGATCCAATCCGATTTCTGGCCATGTGGAGCTCTTCCTCTATAAAACACCAATGTTTTTCTCATTCCAATTCTTCTTAAGTTGCTGTATATTATCTTATCACGACCAGTTGCCTTCCAAAAACCGGCAGCAGTAGCCCGGTTTGTTCTTGTCCCGGTCGGGTATTTCTTGTCTTTGTGGCTAAAGAAATACCAGTCGTTCTGCGGAGTTGACCCAATTTTGCACTTCTCTGCAATTTAATTTGTACGAACTAATTACATTGTATGAATTGAATTCACTGGGGAAACCATATATATACTACATAAATATATATGAATAGGGGTGTATTTGCATCTTTTGGTGGGGGTAATATTGTCATTTTGACTTGAGAGGGGTTTTTTTAATTTGCTCTAAAATTTAGCACATGCAAGTGAGGTTTTAATTTATTGGTAATAAAAATGACACGGCCGGGGTATTTTTTTTTCTAATTAGGCATGCAAAACATATAATAGAGGATCGAGAGGATATTTTTGCATTTCACTCGTAGAATTTGATCAATGGAAAAAAGCAATTAATTAAACATAAACATGAAATTTTGAATATTAAAACCTTGAATATCCCATGGCTCGAGCTTGTTAAGGTCGACATCTCTAATAACATCAAGATCTATTTTTTCATAGGCCACTTTCTTTTTGAGGTAATAGTTGAGAAGCTCTTCTTCGGTGGGATGGAAACGGAATCCAGGAGGAACCTGAGATTGACCGTTCACGGATAAATTCATCTTCTGATCTGCAGACATTAATTTAATTTAATTTGTTAGGAATTGAAAAGAAGAATATATTATGGTGTGTGAGAAAAGGTTTGGAAGAGATGATGATCTTATACCAAGTGGTGTGGTAGGACAAACAATAAAATGCATGGAAAGTTTTGGTATCATGGGCCTGGCTTTGATCGAGGTGGGGTCTTAATTTGTCGTTGATCTTCATTCCTCAAGAGTACCAACCACCTAAACATATTAATTAAAATTAGTGGGAAATTATGTTATACATTAATTTATGGTTTAACATATAAATAATTTGTATGGCTATATATACTTTTATTTTTTATATAATGCATTTCAGGGTGGATGAGTACTGATCAATTACAATATATATATATATATATATATATATATATATATATATATATATATATATATATATATATATATATATATATATAGATGCATCTTGTTATTGTTTCTCTCTTAATAGTGTGTTTTACTATAAGAGAAAATTTATTCGACTTGTAAAGAGTTTGATCACTTAGGTCATTTTCAACTGGGCCGAAAATCGAGTATGGGGTTTGCCGGCTCAGTTCAGTTGGAGATGGATGATGGTAATTGAGTGGCAGGCAAACTCGCCTGCTGGTAGGGGTTGCCGGGGGCTCGATTACACTTTTTTTATTTTTTTTTATTTTATGAATTAAATAAATGAGATTTGTTGAACAAATTAATATATAATTGGACAAATTCAAATTTAAATAAATAGAATTTGTTGAACACAAATACTTAATTTAAAAATACACAATACAATTTAAATAAAAAATGCCTTAATTTTCATAATTGTGTAACTATTAAAAAAAAATTATTATTATTATTATTATTATTATTATTAAAATAAGTTTGAGTGGAGAGAGTGGGAAAAATTGTGAAATTGTATTAATTGATGTTGATTGCCCTTCGGTTGGAGATGTGTTTTTTATAAGGTGGGTCGAAAAGACATGAGGGCAAGGCAAGAAGGCAAGACAATTGGACAAGGCCTTCGGTTGGAGATGACAAACTCGATTTGTTACGGGAGAATAGCATGCATTTTTCTTGCATATATATATATATATATACTAACTCGATTGGGGAATTTGTTGGTTATTGCAATTATTTTTGTGCAGTCTTCAACACCCAAATTAAATAGAAATGATACTTTATTATGATTCAATATTCAATAATTTCTATTTCTCGTAGGGTGGAAAACGTGGGATTGGGGTCCCATGAAGTTTGGACGTTAGAGGTCTCTATAGTCTAAGCTGCGGGGGTAGAGACGTCCATCCACAACCGTGACACCCGACCTTAAAAATCTCAAAGAAAAGCACTCACGAAACCACCATTATATTTTATAAATAAATTTAAAATATATCTACCAATTGCAATTGCTCGTTTTACTTGTGCAGACATTTCCAACGACAACTCATGATCAGTTCAGGCGATATGATGGGGTCGGAATACCATGATGATAATAAATGTTATGTATAATTAAATTATTCTACGTAGATTGCATTATAAAGGATGTTACATGTATTATTCATTATTATATGTACTTATAATAGGAATAGCTAGCTAGTCTGTCTTTTGCTTTTGAGTTAATGTCAATGTCTCAGTCGTCAGATACATTCATACATATATACTTATCATTTAATACATCATCATGATCAGTTATAAAGTCTGCATCTCAAATTTGAATTAGCAGACATTTAATTACTTCGTAATTAATTTTTGAAAACTTAATACCGCTCGCTGTCAAAATGTCGTTATTGCATGTCTTCATAACCCGAAAATTTGATTTGAAAGTTTTATCCGTATTCCATCGTATTTCATTTGTCTTACTTTGCGCTTATGCTTAATAATTTAATGGACTGAACCTATATATTGACTAGATGATTATTCCCCTTTTTATGCCCATAAAAGAAATAAAAGATGCTTGTCATGAGAAATAACTCCAAAAATTATTAAAATCAAATACATAAAAATATTTAATAATTAATTACTTACTAATTACCCATTATATATATGTTCTTAATTCAACTTAAATATTATATACCTGGGCTGGGAGTCTAATTTATCAATAACTTTTTAGTACTTATTTCACACCCAACTCCATACTTAGAGCTTTATTTGGAAGAGTTTCGGATTTTATGATTTTGAAATAGTTGAAACCCCACTTGAATTGTACTTGAAATAGTTAAAAAAAAAATCATTTGAAAGGATTTTGGTCTAATTATCAAAACCCATCCACATACACCCTAGAAGTTCACCCAGTAATTTGCAATTATGATCCAAAACATTAATTAATATGCAAATTCTTATTGTTACATATTTCATAATGTACATAAAATGTTTAATTAAATTGAAAAACTTATAGCTAGAGCTAACTCTACAACATGATATACCATATTTCAAATATCTTTACGTAATACTTAATCAACTTATAACAAACACTATTTAAAATTGGCTAATTGGTCTATTTGTCTAGCTTGCTTTGCTCGAGCTCACCCACTAGATCGACCTCCAACTAGATCTACCAAATCAACCAACGTGCTATGCTCGTCCTCCTCGACCAGATCAACCAAATCGATCTATCCAGAATCGACCTAACAAATAACAAGGACAATCAATGACCCAAATGTCCCTGAAAAGGTATATATACCAAACACTTCAAATATCCGCCTGCTTTTGATGGGGCGACCTATCGATCCGATTAACTCACGTGGGTCATCCTATATCTAGAAAAATAAACCCTATTTCGAAAAAGTTAAGTACGCATTCTGCTACATATTGTTCGATTATCTACTCGAATTGATTAATTGACTTAAACATCGGAGGGTCTTTGTCAGAGAGAACCCGACGAGCCCTAACGAGTTTCTTTGACCACATGGTTAGGTTTCTTGAAGTGGAGTCCGGTTTGACCTGACCAACTAAGGATTCCGTATTGAGATGGGAGAGCATACCATGTGGCACTTACTTCCTTGACCAGGTAACATTGAAAATCCCCTTGATCACATCATCTTCAAAATAAACTTATACATACGGGTCTATATATATCATATTTCATATCACCTAATAAATATTGTGCTCTAATAGAAATTAAATTTGTCCAAAACTATATGTACAATTTGTTATACTTATTTTCTTAATCCAACTAATTTTTTGTATTGGTTTTTAATAATATAGATATTTTTTGATAAAAATTTAGTTTATATTGCGTTTGACCGCATCCATTCAATAACAAAAAAAAAAAAAAAAAAAAAGGTATAAATATAATGCTTATTGAACTTTTTCCTTAATTATCCACAAAAATAACTTTTCCCATTTACGTATACGTAGTCGACACAAATTAAAAGTCGAATGAATAATTATGGGCGAAGCTAAAAGTGGTCACCTTTTTACATACTCTATATATCATATCTTAAACGTAGCGTGACTAAATTAAACTAATCATAAATCCCTGATCCTTTTTTAAAGGTCAACTAATACCTAGATTATTTCTCAGACTAATTATCAGAACTCTATCAAATATGACACTTCTAACTAACAGCATTAATTTCTACACGGGCAGTACATAGTTTTCTCATCGGAGATGTCATTACTTTTTTGTACACGTACATACAATTAATTAGGATGCAAACTCAGTTAATTGCACGAGTTACATTTAGGCAACAATTTGATAAAAATATTTTTTTTACCGAGTCGAACCGTGTTGGTAAAAGTAGGATCAGAGTCGAGGAAGGTCCGGAATTTTTTTGGTATGTACAATGTCAACCTGCAGTTGTACAATACTCTTTGTTTATAATTGTTGACTTAATTAGCTTGGTAGAATTCAAATTGGACCTCCATTAATTTTGGCCAAACTCATCTCAACAAAATAATCAAAAAGAAATTACCTTTGTTTCTAGATAAATTCATTTTGACACCACCACTAAATATATTTACCACTTGTTGAATGCCAAATGCACAAATTAGTAACAAGAGTGAGACCATGATGATTATTCACTAACGAAAATATCATCGTGCACTAATTCAAATGCAAAAATACCGTTATGAGGTCATTGCACTCTGTTTTAATTTGTCTTAAATTAATGATGAGCCTTCCTTTTTAAATTCTAACTTAAATCATTGTTTTAGCCAACAATTAATTGACGAAGCAACCACTCTTTCTTTTACTTACCAGCACCACTGCCCTAGCTTGTTATCTTTTTTCTCTTTCTTTAATATGCACCACCACTTTATTAGGAATTATTGGGCCTGTTTGTTTGGTGTTTGATAAAGTAGTTTGGGAGAGTATTGAATGGTTGTTTGAGTTTTGAAAGAGAGAGTGGTTTGAGAAATAAAGTAGATATTGATTTTTTTGGAAGAGTTAGGTTATAGGTGTAAGATTTGTAAGTCATTATGTTAAATCATGTTTGTTATGTGAGCTAAATTGTATAAGAGATATGTAACTTTATGTCAAATCAGAGTATAGTTTGTCTATATTTTATTTAGAGAGTAGAAAATTATTGTTTATTTGACTTTTGAAAGAGTAGTTTGAAAAAATTGAGAGATAGAAAATTTATTTTCAAAAATAAACAATATGTTTGTTTGACATTTCTCATACACAAAATAATTTTAAAAAACGCCTGACAAACATGCCCATTACCTTTTTGTTGGTTATAGATGGGTTTCTTTAATTTTATTACTTGAACTTTTTCGCTATTGACTCTATAATATACTACTTCTTTTATAAATAAAATTTAGCGAAACACTAGCGTGGCGTGACGAAAGATTAATTAGTTGCTTAATTTGGTGTAGGGATTTTTTTAAAGGAAGTGTGGGGAATTAATTAAATTTTTTATTTATAGGCATTGTAATTTGCATGAGAAGCAATCTTAAGCATTATTTCAATTATGCAGTCACTGTTTTATCATACAATTTCTACCTCTTAGTTATCACAGAGCAATCACTTAAACCTCTGATTGGACTTGAGAAGAGTACCAAGAAAATTACTATTATGTCCTCCTTCTATTAAGAGAATTACTGTCAAATACCTAATCCGTACATTCTTTTTCTACCGTTTAGTTTTTAACGGAGTAAATTTAAAAATAAATATGAAACTTATAAATGATTTTATATTTATATCCTTCAAAATAGAGGTAGTGAAATTAAACTATAACTCGATTTGATAGAGTATTTAAAAGAACCAATTAGAAAATAAAGTTAAGTAATTAGATTTCATGCATGTTAATTTGAATAGACTTAAATTTAACGTTCACTTGTTCTATTTCAATCTAACCCAGACAAAAATAAAAATAAATAGAATTGGCCAACCAACACATCCACTATCTTATCAGTGTTTTGAAAACGAGATCGGTCGGTTCGATCGGTTTAATTAATAACTGGTTGTCAATTCGGGTCGATCAACCCTTCAAAACCAGTATGACTCCTGACCAGTTCGAATTTGAGAAAATTGGTTAAATCAATGAATCAGTGAACCGATTGAACAACCAACCTATAAGGAAATCTCCAGCCGAAGAATGCAACTCCCTCCTCTTGCATGTTTGTCTGACTGTCTTGCCTAGTCTGTCATCTCCAACCGAACCAACAATCCAATACATTTAATTCAATTTCAAACATTCTCCACTCTCACTTAAACAATAATTATTATTATAATTATAAGGGTTAATTACAGCTACCTCCCCTGAGGTTTGGTGAAACTCGCGTCCATTCCCCTCTAAGAATACTAATTACTCGGACCTCCCCTGAAGTTTGCAAAACCTTACAATCGTTAGGGTTCCGTTAAAATTTGCTTACGTCATCAACAAATTTTCGGTCGATTGCCAATTTTGCCCCCGATTTACTGTAGCAAATTTGTATTGACTATATTACCCCTCTCAGCTTTGGTTACATTGTTGCATGAGAATGGACCTAATAGCAATGTCGAATTACATTTGTGGATTAAAATGTTGTTAAATTTATATAAGATGTGTAATGACTTTATTAATGTACATTCATATTTAAAATAACATTTTAAATATTTCTAAAGTATTTTATTACTTATTGTAAAATATATGCAAAGAGAAATAATAGCAATGTCAAATTACATTTGTGGATTAAAATATTGTTACATTTATATAAAACGTGTAATGACTTTATTAATGTATATTCATATTTAAAATAACATTTTAAATATTTCTAAAGTGTTTTCTTACTTATTGTAAAATATATGCAAAGAGAAATACACTACTAACTCTTACAAAAAAAAAAAAAAAAAAAAAAATTCATCAATTATTATTTCAATGTGTGTATAGATTTCCACATTGTCCCTCTTATGTGTGTATATAAATTCAAATAAATATATAAACATTCAAATTTATTTTTATTATTATTATTAGTGTTTTTATATTTTACTTGATAGAAAAATATTTGAAATACACTTGTTTTTATGTCTATAAATATAAAATTTTATAATAGTCAATAATGTTTTAGAAAAAATATTATACATGTTTATAAAATCTTATATTAGCCAACAATATTTTAAAAAAAATATTACACGTATTACACATATATCAACTCAAGTTTTATTGATATGAAATAATTAAAAAACTTATTTGTTGGGAAATTATTATTTTTTAATTATTCATAAATATAACATAACAATTTTTAAAGAAAAAATATGTATTCATTAATATTTTTGTTGGGAATTTTTTTTTTAATTATTCATAAATATAACATAACTATTTTCAAAGTAAAAATATATATTATTCATTAATATTTTAATTTTTATAATAAAAATAAAAATATAATTTTTTTTTTTAAAATACCCTAAAATCACCACCCCCCCCCCAACCCCGCCGGCACCACCTTCCCAGGCCGTCGGGACGGCCTGGGATCACCGGATCCAGGCCAGCGACGACCTGGGGTGAATATCCCAGGCCGTCGCCGGCCTGGAGTGTAATTTCCGAGGCCTGCGATGGCCTCCGACTTGAGGCCGTCGCAGGCCTCAAGTTGTTCTTCCAGGCCGGCGACGGCCTGGGATATTCTCCCCAGGTCGTCGCCGGCCTAGAACCGGCGGTCCCAGGCCGTCGGGATGGCCTGGGAAGGTGGGGGAGGGGTTTGGTGAGGTGGGTCGGGGGGGTGGGTCGAGGTGGGGTGGGGTTGAGAAGAAGAAGAAGACGTTTTTTTGTCTTTTTTTTTTTAATTAAAAATCTTGAGGGTAAAAGGGTAAAAATGCATGTTCTTTTTATTTTTATTTTTTTTCAATTAAAAATCTCGAGGGTAAAATGGTAAAAACACACGTGCCGTCCAAGTCCGTCGACTTCCGTTAGGGTTTTGTAAGGTTTTGCAAACCTCAGGGGAGGTCCGAGTAATTATCATTCTTGGAGGGGAATGGACGCGAGTTTCACCAAACCTCAGGGGAGGTAGCTGTAATTAACCCTAATTATAATCATAATATTTTTGGTTACAAATTTTTTGCAATTTTTTACATATATTTTACACACATAAAATTATTTTCTATAAATAAAACTAAAAAACAATTAAAGGGTGGCCACCATGGCCTGGACCGGATGCATGCCTGCCGGGGGGGGGGGGTCCGTCTACAGCAGGCAGGGGTTGTTGCTTGCCTCACTCGTCGGCTGGAGATGGCCTAACAGAAAAAGAAAAAAAATTAGGGATTTTTATTCATTTCTTCTTCCTCAATTTCAGGTATTTGTATGTTTTTTATAAGTGACAAAATTTATCCAATATTTTATGTGATAATTATGTGTTTGTTTGAATTTATCCAATATTTGCATGTTATGTTGGATTTAGAATTGCATTATTACTTGTGTTTGTTTACTTTTTAGTTACATTGAAATGATTTGTTAGTGTACTGAGATAGTATTTAGTTTATAAAAATAACTTAAACAAGTTTGGATAAAATAATTTATTTTTTTAAATGCTTGATCACATACAAAGTTTTGGTGGCCCAAACATTTATTTGTTGAGGAGAAACTAATCCAATTTGTAGTTGTAAGCTTGAGCTAAATTATTATTTTGTAATGACGTGAACCAATGATCAAAACAATTGAACTAGTAAGTCTACATGTTCGATATTTGGTCCGATTTTTAAAATATTGTATCTTATGCGTAAGCAAAGAATCTCATGTCATTTTTATTAATCAAAATTAAATTCCATGCGTTCATTTTTGCTATCATTTACCTCTCTTTCCAAGCGCCATGTGTTTCATTTGGTGTTAGGATTAATATACTCTCACAATAAAATGAGGAAACACTCATATGTACTTAAAAAGAAATTACAATAATTCCCTTATTAATTAACATTATTCCTTTGGCTATATAAAAAATGTAGCGTGACCTGCCTGCTAATGGCTTTGGAGGGTATTTCAGATGTTTAGTAAAATGTTAAAAGCTTGGTTTCCCCTAGGGGTGGCAGGGGTGGCAATATGGATCAGATCCATGGATCTGATCCAGATCCGATTCAAATTCAAAAGATCCGATTCATAAAGATCCATTAAATTTTCATTCGGATCGGATCTGGATCGGATCTCATAAAATCTAGATTCTTATTGGATCAATACATACAAATAATGGAATGTGATGGATCCATCAATGGATCATCTGGATCCACGAATGGATACACTAAAGAATCCACCGGATCCATTATTGGATCCAAAAAAAAAAATTTATTATTGGAATGTGAAAACTTTTTTCTCTAATACTTATTTTTGAAAATTGCAATTTTAACCCCAAATTTTTAAAAAACCCAGAATTTAATAAATTCAAATTTCCAATCCGGACACTGATTTTCAGGAACAAAATTTGCACTTTTGGTCCCTCAATTTTTGGATATTGCAATTTTAACCCTAGATTTCTGAAAAATCCTGAATTGCAATTCAGTCCAGTATTTTAAGAAAATTGAAAATTTCAATTCGGCCCCTGATTTCATAAATCCAAATTTGCTGTTTTGGTCCCTCTATTTTTGAAAATTGCAATTTTAACCTCAAATTTTTGAAGAACCCAGAATTACATTTCAGTCCAGAATTTAATAAATTCAAATTTCCAATCCGGACCCTGATTTTCAGGAACAAAATTTGCACTTTTGATCCCTCAATTTTTGAATATTGCAATTTTGACCCAATTTTTTTGAAAAATCAAGAATTGCAATTCAGTCCAGTATTTTAAGAAAATTAAAAATTCAATTCGGCCCCAGATTTCAGAAATCCAAATTTGCACTTTTGGTCCCTCAATTTTTGGATATTGCAATTTTGACCCTAAATTTTTGAAAAATCAAGAATTGCAATTCAGTCCAGTATTTTAAGAAAATTGAAAATTTCAATTCGGCCCCTTATTTCTGAAATCCAAATTTGCAATTTTGGTCCCTCAATTTTTAGAAATTACAATTTGACCCCATATTTTTTAAAAACCAAGTATTGCTTTTCAGCTCAGAATTCTCATAAAATTAAAAAAAATTCAAGTTGGCCCCAGATTTTCTGAAATCCGAATTTACTCTTTTGGTCCCTCAATTTTCAAAAATTACAATTTGACCCTAAATTATTTTAAAATCTAAAATTACGATTCAGTGTATTTCTGAAGATCAAATTTTCATTTCGGCCCCTGATTTTCAGAAATCCAAAATTTCACTTTTGGTCCCTTAAATTTCAAAAATTGCAATTTGACCCTATATTTTAACTCATAACCATGACAATTGACGGGAATGGTGAACCAAAAATTGAACATTTGTACCAAAAAAAAAAAAAAGAAGTAATACAATTCCAAACGAGAAGAAAGTGAAGTCCCTATATAACTGGACAATGCTATTTTAAATACAAAATCTATTTTCCTATATCAAAGGCTGGAGCCCTAGTGAAAATGAATGTTCCGCCACCTCCAAGTGCACGACCCAAAAGCATATTGCTATCCAAGTACGAAAGGTAATATAATCCCCCAACCGATCGTCTAAAAGAACATCCATATTATTCAATGCTTACAAAATAGAATCGAATTAAGAGATGGAAGATTATAATTATATATCATGATTATAAAGAAGTACGTACCTCTGCGAATTTGTGACTGGAACTTGAGCTTTGAATGATTTAATAAATTGCAATATCTACAAAAGGCAATACATAACTTTTTAGTAAAGCCAAATGATATGGTTTTTTTATAGGTAAAATGAAAAGCAATGCGTAAAATTTGAAGGGAGAATAAAAAACATCCAGTCGGAAAAAACGGGAAGTTCACTATACACATTGACTGCATTGATGAGATGAATAAAATCAGAATGCAAAGCTATGTTATGTACTTTCACCTGCAAACTTAAAAAGGACCGTGGTATTATTGCTGGAGCAATTAGAGCTTGTAACTCTTCGCTTATGTTTATGTTCTGAACAGCTATCTGTCAATGTAATATGTAAAGCCGTGAGGCGTGAGCTAATTTCCTATCAAGCCACAAATCTCAAGTATTTTCTGGTTCTTAATTCTTCTTTTTTTCCTTTTTTTCTTCTTCCTTTTTTTAGGGGGAGGGGTGGGGTTAGGGATTGCTTTAAAGACGAACCTCTTCAAACTCAAGGTAGATGTTACGTATAGAAACAACTGTAAATTTTGCAGACACAAGCAGAGTTGCACCTTCTCGCTCCTGTGGCAAGAAAACAAACGAATGTTCTTAGGCCATCTTCAATCGTTGGGGCAGAAATGCCCCCCTTTGTAGTCGTCTTCAATAGTTAGGGACATATTTATGTTTTTATTTTTCACCACCACCCTCACCATAATAATAATAATAATAATAATAAATAAAAAAATAGAGATGTTATAATTAATAACAATAAAATAGAGTTACAATTAACAATAGAAAAACAAACCTTAAATTGAAGGAAATTACACAATCACACCAATACTAATATAACAAAGACTTAAATCGTATTTTTATAAAAGGTTATATTTTAATTTTTTTTTAAAATCATAAGCACTTATACCCACAAATGATTATTTGAGTTAAATTATTTATAAGAAAAAAAATTAAATGTAAGAAGGTTTATCATTGAGGTTCTTTTAAGGTTTTTAAAAAATGTTTTTATTAAGGTTTTCTTTTAAATAATTTAAACATTATAAAATTAACTAAAATTAATTTAATTTGGGTTGATTATTTTATGAATAAGAATAACTAGATAAATACTACTTTTAATTGTTACTACATTTTACAAATAAATTTTTTGCCTACTATACATAAAAGAAGAAACAAAAAAATGAAAAAAAAAATTAATTGGAACAAGGGCAAGCCTTTGCCATTTGTTACCCCCTCCCCCTCCCACTTTCCCTCCCCTCCCCATTCCCCCCCACTACTGAAGAATGTTTCCCCTCGCCCCCCCAATTCCCCTTCCCCCTCCCCCTCCCCCTACTATTAGAGATGCACTTAGAAACAGACATAATAATCTTTTGACAAATTATAGAAAAATCGTGTATTTGTATCCAAATCCTGTATTTTGGCTTCCAAACAGTGTATATTTTGCTCTGCCTTTTCTAAGAGTTTTGTGGATGTAGATAAATGAGTAATTTTCAATTAAACAGTAGTTGTATAGAGTAGTTCTAGTCCAAACCCAAAATATTTTAATGGTAAGTGCAATAAACATAAACTTGCTTCGTTATTGGATAAAACTCCTGGAGGGCGAGTAATTACAAGACATATACAAATATACTTAATTTCCCTTGCGGTTGTGGATGAATGGGATTGGAGGACCAGGTCTAGGCTAGAATTTTCCCTCAATCCAATTATAACTCAATGGAAAGTCAATAATTAGAGCTTTGAGGCAACCATCCAGTCAGAGTGCAAGCAAACAAACACTCTTGGCTCTCTCTAGTTATTAATAGCCAGGTCAGGTGCATATGTAAAATACTACTCCTAATCTATCTAGATTTACATTCATTCATATCGCATCATCATAAGTAAAGAAGAATTATAAATACCTCTAGCAGTCTAGGTATGCTCCACCTGACAATATTGCGAACAATACCAGATTGATCCCCACGGCCAAGGCATTCAAATTTTTGATAAATTTGGTCAACCTGGAAAGCAAAGGTCTCCTCAATCCAACATAATACTGAACTGATGAGTGAATTTATAAAAGAAAGAAACCTCCAAGAAAGGGAGAGTAGACGAAGACTGGAGGAGAATTAGAACATCAGGGGCAGATGTATACTGTAAACGCCAAGTGCCATTCAACAAACTCAAGTCAATTGGCTTCCCTGCATCAAAACTCTCAACATTCACCTGCATGCCATTGCCAGGGTCTTCATTCATTTAATCTAATTAATTAGGGTAATACTACTAGTTATTTCATTAGTAGTATTAGCGCTAAAGCTGAGAAAGAATAGATCTAGTAAAATATACAAGTATAAAACAAACAAACAAACGAACGAACAAACAAAACCTGGGCTTCTTCAATGGAAGAGCGTTGATGGGTATCGGCAGTTAAGCCGCGTTGGGTGTCGGTAACAGCAGTGAGCAGCTCAAATTTCCGATTCTCAAGTTCAATTTCCGATTCCTGAAAAATAATATGAATGAAACAAAAATAAATGGATTAGGGGTAGCAGCAGAGATTAACATAACATACATACCCTAGAGGAAGAGGAAGAGGAAGAGGAAGAGGAGGAGGAGGAGCCGGCGGCCAAACGTAATTGAGACGGGAATCTATTTCGTATTCGAAAGGCGAAACCCAATTGAAGATTCCTTCTCAAAAAGGAAAAACAGTGGGAAACTGAAAGGGAGAGTGAAGATGATAATAATGCCCCATCCATTTGAAGAAACTGGTCTGGTCTGGGACTGAAGTACTAGTACTACTTTTTTTGTATTTCTACAAATTAATTAAAACCGGCCCTGGGCCCACTTATAGCATGTCATAGGCCAATTGGATATTAGATTAGTTGGATGGGCTGCCCGCTACCCTAATTGCAAACTATTTTGTGAAAAGCTGTTTGGCTCATACTTGACCCATAATTTGGAAAGCTGTTTGGCTCAATTGTGATCATCAAAGTCTCAAACCATTATCTCAGAATTTAATATATATAATTTGCTTTTTTGAGCCCTTAAAACTCGGAACTGATTTGATCATTGAAAAGTTTGAACCGAGAATGATATATATATGGTTCTTTGATTGCTAGCTAGTTGATCTCAAATTGGTTACTTTACTTGTGAATGTTAATATTACGATTTACATGAGAATGAATTAATATTGCATCATTCTAGACTATAAATTACTAAACCAATAATAATAATAATAGTAAAAGACAATTATTTAAAACTAAAAATTATGTAAAAGTGAATACTGAAATTAATTCCTTGATAAAATTAAACAAGATCTAACTAACAAGCGGCTGTGCTGGCGATGGCATCTAGAAGCTCCACTGATCGGAAAACCCACCACCTAACAAATTAGTAGTCCCACATCTCCCCACCGTCCTAACACTCTCCAGCAGCTCCTCCGTCTTCCCTTCCTCCGACAGAATCTCCAACAGCTGCTTCGGACTGATCACCAATTTCACTTTCCAAAATCCGTACGGCGACACATCAACAGCAGCAGCAGCAGCATCCTTCTTCTTGGTCAGTCCTCTGTTGTCGAACGACATCCTGTACGGCAATTGCTGCTGAGGCGGCGCACTGTTCGATCTCACGTGTCCCACACGCGCTGCTTTCAATCCATCATCAGAATCGTCTGATGATGATCTAATATTATTATAATTAATGTCCAAGTCCAACAGATGGTACGACTCTCCTGCCAGGAGCACTTGGCTGTGGGGGAGAGGTTTCCAGAACAGGTCCTGGCTCCGGAATATTCCGTGGCATGGAAACTCGTCGGTGATTGATTCCACGGTTATAGGGGAGTTGAATTCCATTACGCCGCCGTTTGATGTTGTTACTTTGATGATCGTTGATTGGTCCACTGCATCTCCCGTTCCTCCGAACAAGCATTTTCCCATTTTCGTAATAAACCTCATCATTGATTCACTCATTCATTGGACCCAGATCACAAGTGTTTCTGTTTTTCTTGTTTTGTGCAATTGCAGTGCTCTGGTGCTACAAGTAGCAAGGTATATAGTACTGGTATTTATTTTTGGAGGGTGATTTAAATTAATTAAGTAAAGAAATGGAGGGATTTTTTTTTTTTTTTTATTTGGGTGATGTTGTACCAGTTAAAGTTTTTAATATTGAATATCTTATCCCAATACTATCTCGCCGATCTATCATTTTTTATTTTATTAATTATGAATTCATCCATCCTTCAAACAATATTATGTTTCAATTTCTTTATGTTTTTAGTTTCTTTCGATTTCTTTTTTACAATTTGTCTCAAATTTTATTTGGTTATAATTATCTCATTTGTTGAAACATAGAAATAAAGAAAAAAATGAGATGAAAATAAAGAAAAAATTTGAGATAAAAAAACGAAAGGAAACAAAAGAAATAAAAATTTTGAAAAATAATGTTGTTTGATCGATAGATGAATTCATAATTGATAAAGAATTAATTTTTTTTGATAAATTAATAAATTTATTATTTATAAAAGAGGCGAGGGTATATTTTGAATAAAAACTCCAAAAATATTATAGAGATGGTAAATGATAATACCACCCCTACTTTAGGGTAAACTATTTTTAACCTTTTTATTTTTACTTTAGTTACTTTAGTGATGCGAGCGGAGTAGCCAGCCAAAAATCAAAGGTAAAGCATAATAAAGAAAAAAAATTATGTGACCACTTAGCAGAATGAAAAAGGTAATTTACTAATTGATTTATCGAATATTGCATTGTCCACTCCATGTTTTTTAATTTTATTTTATCTAGCTAATTCATTAGAAATTGTATTTGTGTTTTGTACATTTGTATGATTAATTATTAACAAATCAAATTCGAGCTTGAATATATTAATTTTAAATTCTATCATAAGATTGGAGTCTATGTATAATGCATATGATAACTAAAGGGAATAACTTTTATTTATTTGCTAATTTTCCACTGTTTACATGGCAATAATTACCCAGTCAAAGTTTCAAGCATATATCAACTTTTACTTTTTCTTTGATTGAGCATACATGCTATGGTAGGCCCACTTTCTTGTTCATACGCATTTTGTAAAAATTTGAAGCCGACACTAAACTTACGCTGCCTCATATATTTAACTTTTAGTGGTATCTTTGTGATGTGTTGTCCTTTTCTTTTATGTTTACTAACTTATATTTATTCAATTCAATAAACCGTTGCATTATTTAATGACTATATATAGGATATACATGGTTGAAAATCAAATCAAGAAATTTGATATTTGGTTCGAGCTCATTTGATAAAAGTTCGTTTAAGCGCGATTCTTGAAGATTTATTTGTTGGTTGTTTGTAGAAGCTGCTCTTGCCATTAACCATAAATCCTGATTTTTGTGACTCTTTAAGTGTAACGGGGAGTTGGCGTGCGCCGTTACACAACATTTGAAGATAGATATTAAGATGTTTCTGCATTAAAAAATTATTCAAACTCAAATTAAAAATATAAATGGTTCTTCCTTCATCAATTGATGATGCATGCAAGTCAAGGTAGAATATATTTTCTTTTGTGCATAATAGAATATTTGAAGTCTAAGGGTATCTCCAGTGATGCCCTCAATTCAAGTTCAGCTTTCCCTCACTCAGTCTAGCTTCCCCTCATATTTCAAGTCCAGCTTCTCCTTTTCTTTTCATAAGTCATCTAAAATGATTTAATCTATCAATTCCATTTAATTTCAATTCTCATTTTCCCCATTCTCACTTAATAATAATAATAATAAAAATTAAACAATAATAAATAAATAAATAATAAATAACAATAAGATATAATTTAAGATTGACATTAATAATAACAATAACAACCAATATTTTTTTTTAAAAAAAAACACAACAATACAACAATTAAATAGTTGACAACCAATAATTTTTTACGTAGAATCCTCGCTCCAATCCGATATCCGTAGAAGAATATTTGTTACGTCATCAACAGATACGCTCAGTCGAGGTCAACCGTCAACTTCAAACCGACTTAGTTGAACATGTGTGGGCAATACACGGTCCAAATGGCGATCATATGTAATCGTATTTATTTTAGATGTCTAACTATTCACTCAAGTGTTTCACTATATAATTGTTAGGGTTATATCGTTTTCAATTTAACGAATCATATATAAGCTTCATTAAGTTCTTTTAAGGTTTCGTTTTTATTAATTAAATTAAATTTGAGTTTCTAATAATTAACTTTTAAACGGATTTTAAAATTGGTGCACAATAATACAACAATTAAATACTTGATTGACATGATTTGAAAATAATAAAAATAATTTAATATTGACATTAAATTTTCCAAAATAATACACAAATTTAAGGATTTTTTTTAAATTAAAACATAATACATTAAATTTGATTTTATTAAATAAGAGTTACATTTTTATACTAAAATTAACTTTTTAAAAATAGTACACAAATTAAATAAAACTAAGATTAAATAAGAGTTACATTTTATTTGATAAGGTATTTTAAAGATTTTTTTTTAAATTAAAAGGGTTTTTAATTAAAAAAGAAAAAAGAAACAAAAAAAAAATTGTGCTGGGCCTGAACGACTTCAAGCGGTGAGCCAATGGAAGGTTGGATTGGCTCACCGCTTGAAGCGGTGGGTTGGTGGCTTGAAGGCAATATCACATTTTCCTCTCATTTCTTCATTTTTTTTTTTATTTTTTCACCCCTTTAAATCTCAATCCAACTTCCCCCTTATACATAGGAGATGCCCTAAGGACATCTTCAGTGATGCCCTCAGTCCAAGTCCAGCTTCCCCTTACTCAGTCTAGCTTCTCCTCAGATTCCAAGTCCAGCTTCCCCTTTCCTTTTCATAAGTCATCTCAAATGATTCAATCTATCAATTCCATTTAATTTCAATTCTCATTTTCCCCACTCTCACTTAATAATAATAATAATAATAATAATAATAGCAATAATAATAAAAATTAAACAATAATAAATAACAATAAGATATAATTTAAGATTGACATTAATAATAACAATAACAACCAATATTTTTTTTAAAAAAACACAACAATACAACAATTAAATAGTTGACAAAATGACAACCAATAATTTTTTTAAATGTACATAATAATACAACAACTAATTACTCATATAAGGAAAGCCACCCTCCCCGCCATCGTCGTTGTCACCGTTGTTGGTACCACCGCCGCCTAGGTTGGACGAACCCCCAGAAAAACCTCCAAATAAGCGAGTCCGAGCATTTTTTTCGCGGATTTCATTTAACTTTTTAAAAGGATTTTAAAATTGGTACACAATAATACAACAATTAAATACTTGATTGACATGATTTGGAAATAATAAAAATAATTTAATATTGACATTAACTTTTCCAAAATAATACACAAATTTAAGGATTTTTTTTTAATTAAAACAAAATAAATTAAATTTTATTTTATTAAATAAGAGTTACATTTTTATACTAAAATTAACTTTTTAAAAATAGTACACAAATTAAATAAAACTAAGATTAAATAAGAGTTACATTTTATTTAATAATGTATTTTAAAGATTTTTTTTTAAATTAAAAGGGTTTTTATTAAATAAAATAAATAGAAACAAAAATAAATAAATAAAAGAAAAAAGAAAATGGGATCAACAGGTGGCCGACAAGTGTCGGCCACCTGTTGCTGGGCGGGCGAGTGCGTTGCCTGCCCAGCGAGTGAACGACCTGAAGCGGTGGGTGGTTGGCTCAAGGCATATTTGCCTTTTTCTCCCCTTTATTCATTTTAGTTGGTGAATTCATCCCTTTAAATCTCAATCCAACTTCCCACTCCAACATAGGAGGGCATCTTCAGTGTGCCCTCAGTCTAAGTCCAGCTTTCCCTCAGCTCAGTCCAGCTTCCTCTTAGATTCCAAGTCCAGCTTCCCCTTTCCTTTTTATAAGTCATCTCAAATGACTCAATTTATCAATTTCATTTAATTCCAATTCTCATTTTCCCCACTCTCACTAAATAATAATAATAATAGCAATAATAATAAAAATTAAACAATAATAATTAAATAAATAATAAATAACAAGATTAATAATGGATAATAATACGCAAATCGATTTGGGAATTAAATTAAACAAAACTAAATTTAAATAAGAGTTATATTTTAATAAAGATTTTTTTTAAAAAAAGAAGGTTTTAAAATTGGTACACAATAATACAACAATTAAATACTTGATTGACATGATTTGGGGATAATATAAATAATATAAGATTGACATTAACTTTTCCAAAATAATACACAAATTTAAGGATTTAAAAAAAAGGGTTTTTATTAAATTAAAACAAAATAAATTAAATTTGAGTTTATTAAATAAGAATTACATTTTAAACTAAAATTAACTTTTTAAAAATAATACACAAATTAACTAAAACTAAAATTAAATAAGAGTTACATTTCATTTAATTAGGTGTTTTAAAGGAATATTTTTTTAAAAATAAAAGGACTTTTATTAAATAAATAACAAATAAAAAAATAAAAAAAAAATGTCAACAGGTGGCCGTGGCTGAGGCAGGCGAGTGCCCAGCGAGTGAATCCCAGTCGAGGCATAAGGCAATGGGTGTTCCCATTGTCTCATGCCTCAAGCGATGGCTTGACACATTTCAAGGGGAAATTGCATTTTTCACCCCTTGATTCAAAAAACTTCATTTATTTCACCTCCCTAACTTTTCTTCCCCTTCCCCTTGAATCATAGGAGATGTCCTAAGGACCCGTTCGGATCCATTCTGACTTTTTTCGCCATGTTTTGGTGTTTCAAAATCGTTTGAGTAATTTCGATGAAATATTTGTAACACAATTTGAATTGATTTTGATTAGAATATTGAGATGGTAAAATAATAGATAATGGGTTTAAAAAAGTTGAGATATGGTTTGGAATGATTTTGAAAGTTGGCATATTTGGAAGGATTTTGGCTCGGTTTTACGGGTCTCGATTTAAAAAAAAATGATTTGGGTGATTTCAGTGAAACGTTTGAAACCTCATTTGGTTATGTCTCATTTGATTTTGAAAGTTGGCATTTTTTTTCAATTTTGCTATTTCTAGGGAAGTCACCAATAAAAAAATAAAAAAGGTAGAAGAAAATGTATAAAATAGTCCATGACAAAAGTGATAGCAATCATTAAAGAATGTATTTTGATATTTTACCACAAAAAAGTGATTCATTAATTACGAGGTTTCTTAATCTGTGTGAAAACAAGGAATGTGCCAATTAACTTGAAACGAGGGGTAGAATTATATGGTATCATAATTGAGATGAAATTTTTAATAATATTGTCGTAATATTGATTTAGATCATTATTATAATAGTTGAATGTTCGTATATATTTTTTATTTATAGAATAGCTCAAAATTAATATAGTAACAATTAATTATACCCTGCTTGCGAAGCTTGGTTGGAAGACTATGAAGGGTGAAAATGCTTTGTGGGGAGACACGTTTAGAAGGAAATATTTTAAGGACACATAATTATTGGATGAGACTCTCAAAACGTGGAAAAGCATTGTGCGTAGCATCAAAGCCGTTAAATCATGTATTGGATGGTGTGTTGGGTGTCGACAAACCTATATCTCTCAAGCATAATACTTGGGTGGGTAATTTTCCAATCAGTGAATGTATGGGATACAACATCCAAGAGACGACGGAACTGAACTTGAAGGTTTCAAATATCATTGATGGAAATTAATAAACATAGCTTGAGAACCCCAATACCGAATACAATCAGTGAATGTATGGGATACAATTAATAAAAATTCGCGTGTTGGGTTTTACCCACATGTCACACATTTGTAAAGTTGGGCTATATATAATGTCATGTGATGAGCTTGTTTCACACACACATTTATCCCGCCCACACGTGAAGAAAAAGTGTTGAGACCAAATGTCCCACATGGATTGGAAAACAATAATAAGTCTACCTTATAAGATCATGGGTAATTCTCAACTTACAAGCTAGCTTTTAAGGTGTATTATGCCCAAGCCGTATAAATAGACTTAGCCCAATCCATGTAGTAAATTCTAATAGCTTAAGAGATTGAGTTAGACTCAAGCCATGTAAGTAGACTTACCACAATTTGTGTGATGAATTCTAATATGGTATCAGAGCTCCAGGTTGAAGTGGGTCACCTCCTTGTTTGCATGATTAGATTATTCTTCACCCACACACTTCGCCCAAGTAACAAAATCCTAGGTTGTCATTCTTTGTCCAGTTAGCAAAAGGCTTGGAGCCATTATTCATGTGTTGGGGTCCACATGTCGTAATCCACAAGGTTGGACTTTAATATGTCATGAGTTGGACTTGTTTCACCCACACATTCAGTTCGCTCACACGCTGTTGAGATTGAGTTATGTCCAAACTATGTAAGCGGACTTAACATAATCCATGTGGTGAATCCTAATACCACAAATAGTAATATAGTTCATGCAAGTGAATCTGATAGTTCACGGTTGAACTATCAAACTATGCATTGATGTCACTGAAATATCAAAAGTTGGCAAATTAGCTAAATGGAAGATAATCGACTTTCCCTTTCGAATTGGAACTTTTTTGACGCGTTCAATTTTTCTTGATGATAACTTTTACTACAATTATAATACTTGCGATTAAGATTCCAATCCAGCAAGGTCTCGTCTATTTTCCAATGTTTTTAAAACCGGACCGGAGAGCGAACCGATGAGCCTACTGGTTTAGCGATTTTACTGGTCGAATCGAGCGAACCGCTAAAACCAGCGAATTAACCGGACCGGACCAGCTTCCGGTTCGCGGTCGAACCGGCCGGTCCGGTCCGGTTTTAATAACATTGCTATTTTCACGCACTTGCCAATGAGATATACTAAATTGGCCTAGTATTTATCTCAAAATTCATTGTTTTAGAAAATTTCTCAATTTGAAATTTCTATTGGCTGATATCTTACGTATTTTGATTTAGTTAAGCTTTTGAACTTTTTGTTGCTATTTTTTGCCAAATTCCACTTTTGCCCTTATTGGAATTTTGAAGTGTAAGGATCAAGGGGGAAGCTTGAAGGGATGAAGATGACCATTTCCATTGATTTAATGGAAAGTCCCATTGAATTCATCCATCCATTGCTTCAAGGGGTGGAGCAATCCAATGTTGGCTTGCCCTATCCCTTGAGTCTCCAAGCCAATTTATTTATTTATTTTTATTTGTTTTCATTTTATTTTAGTTAACAATTTTTTTAAAAAAAATAAATTTTCTTTTAATTAATAATTATTTTTAAAAAGGTTCATTTTAATTTTAAAAATGTAACATTTATTTAAGAAACTTAAATAAAATTTAATTATTAATTAATCATTAAAAGAACATAACTTTAATTTAAAAAATTTAATATTAATACTGTAAAATTTAATAACACGACCTCAATTTGGTAATGCAGCCGAGAACAGTTTGGTTATATAGTCAGCCTGAAACATATTATGACCTCAAATGAGTAGGGTACGGATTTAATAAGGTTAGCCCAGATATTAATGTTTGTACTCGTCGGGGTTCTTGTGTAAATTCCTTGGTTTAGACAAGATCACTAGACCCTGAACCCTTCGGATGCCCGGTTGCAACCGGGTAATGATATTTTAGAGCGACGCTAAAGTCACCCGCTAAAAATCATCACGGACGCCACTTCGTTCCCCAACCCCAATTTCACTTCCGCCCCATGGTTCTGGTCTCCACCAAAACACTGATTTAGCATATTCAACAACTACTTTTGTCACAACAGGTAGGTATTCTGTTTCTGAATCGGTGCTTAGGTTTAATTTGTGATTTAATGGTAGAATTTTGGCAGTGCTATAGCGTATAATTGTAGAAGGCGATATGAGTGAGAGTTAGGGTTTGATTGATTGAAATTTCTAGTAGAGTTAGTTAAAAATGAAGAACAGGTCACATCGGCTTCCGGTGTCGGAGCCCCGCCACGATGACTGGGTGGACGAGTCATGGACGGTGGACTGTATTTGCGGCGTGAATTTTGACGACGGTGAGGAGATGGTGAATTGCGATGAGTGCGGTGTGTGGGTGCATACGCGCTGTTCGCGATATGTCAAAAGTGAGAAATCCTTTGCTTGTGACAAGTGCAAGAACAAGAACATGAACGTTGGTGCTGCTATTGGTTGTAGCAGTATTAGGAATGACAGTGAGGAGACGGAGGTTGCAGAATTTCTGCTTGAGTTGCCTACGAAAACGTTGGGAATGGAAAATCCAACTCCATCAAGTGTGTCTACGCGTAGGCCGTTTAGGCTGTGGACTGATATTCCTATGGAAGAGAGGGTTCATGTGCAAGGGGTGCCTGGTGGGGATCCTGGGTTGTTTTCTGGGATTAAAATGTCATCAGTGTTTGGTCCTGAGCTGTGGAGGTGTACTGGTTATGTGCCTAAGAAGTTTAATTTTCGTTATACTGAATTTCCATGTGGGGATGATGGTATGGCAGTCAAGGAGAAAAATGAGGAGATGGATAAGAGAAATGGCGAAGAAAACGTGAATCAAGCTGATAATGGTGCCGTGGTTTTAGTTTCTCTATCAAAGGAGATTGGGAGTACCTTGCCTACGCCAGTGGTGGATTCTGTTGGTGAAAAAAACCCTTCTGAAGGTGGAGTGAGTCGTGAGGGAGTGTCACCAAGCTACAACGAAATGTTGGCTGGTAAAAATGCCGATTCTGCATGCCCTGAGGATAGTGTGAAGGAGAGTAGTTCAGTGCAGCCTATTGTTTCATACTCTAGCAAGCGCAAGAAAGAGGAAATGAGAATGTTGAAAGATCAAAGTGCAAAGAAAAAGTTGAGAACTATTGAGCAAGAGAGAGATGTTAAAAAGCGAGCTGCACATGCTTCCAAAGCAGGTGAGTTGGTGTACATTGTCCTATCTGTAAGGAATTATTCTGCTTACAATTTACATTGTTGATATGCCATTATGCTTGATTTAGTAAGTTTGCTTAGAACATTTGATAGGTGACTGTAAGTTCTTCATGAATTGAATTGTGTTTATGTTAACACATAAATTTTGTTGTTCCATCTATCTTACTAGCTTCAACATTTTCAAGTGATGCACGGAGTTTGGAACTTTCTCAAGACAGAGGCTCCAAGGTTGTCAATGTTGACATTCATCGTGGCAAAGATGTTATTGCTGATCAACCATTAGACACTCTCGTTGAATGTGCTACAAATTTATTTTCTGAAGAGCATTCTGCAGAGGCTACTCTTAGGAAGATTGTTTCAAGTGATGAAATATCAAGGGAACGGAATAAGGGAGATCAAGTTCCTGTGAGATTTGAGAATTTCTCTAAAACCCATAATGGCATAGCATCAATTGCCCAACCTAATGGTTCTAGGAGCACACCTGCTAAAGATGAGGTATGCTTTCATATAACACGTGGCTTACTTCTAAAGTTTAATGTATATTGATGTAACTTCATTCAAAACAGAGCTGCTGATGGATTAAATTCATATGATAATTTATTATATTACATATTTATGTTGTGGGGTTGTTCATATAGCTTTTCTTCAGCTGGTTATTAATCATTATAGTAGATAGGGCTGGGTTACATATAGCCTTGGTCTCTCAGCCGGCTGTTATTAATATCCTAGACAATGGTTCATGACATGTTGCTTTTCAAGCTTAAAACTAAATATGAATTTATGACGTCAGGTGCCATTTCATATTCTCTTAGCATGCACGATCTAATTCAAGAATTTCACCCAGTTGACCGCATCTAGCATATTTTTCTTTCATCATTATTACTCAATAAGTTGGCAGCTTACAGAGGTGGTCCCCCCCCCCCCCCAATTGGTTCCTACATTAAGGCAAGTGTAATTTGGTACCTCGTCTTGTTAAGCTTTATTTAGCTATGCTTAGTCATATGACAAAGGAAATAGGCTCAAGAAATTGAAACCTTTTGTGAGATTTCTGAGTCATAGAACAAACGACCATGTGAGGGTAAGAGCATTTATTTTTGTGAATAAAGTTAGTGATTAGATTTTATGCTTGTTTTTTAGATCCTCTATGTAGTAAAATAGGGAAATCAGACAAAATTTACTTGAGACCTTCTGTGTATATGGAAACTGGTATGACATTGTTGCTATTTATGTACTGAAGCAATTACGTCTTTCATGTGCATTAATGCTTCTATCTGTATTTGACACTCTTCTTATTTGCTAAATTTGTTTGTTTTTTGTTACACAAAAATGAATTTCAAGTCACATGCCTATTCATAATCTTGAGAGCATTATGTTAGCCTAGACTTCGCTCCAACTTGTTGACTGAGCATCAGAAAAATCAATTATTCAAATTTATTTTAACCAAATACCTATCTAATAGAGTTCAGATCTCTCCCAGGATGTCTTAAATCTCAGTCAATAAAGAAAATAGAATCCTAGAAAGCTGCAAAATATAATTATATAGAATGTGTGAGTACGTCAGAAGATTAACTTGGTTAGCTTTTTTTGTATCTTCTTTTGATTGACAATTTCATCTGTTTGATCAGGTTCATGGAGATGATCTTCGCAGTTGCAGAGATATTGGAGGAGTTTCTGGACGTGTAGGGATTGGATCACATGACAAGGAGCCTGTGGCTGTGGATGTGACAGTTACTGGTCTAGTTGCTAAGGAGAGTGAAACTGGTCAAGATACAAATATTGGTGATACCAACTCACGGCCTAATAAGAAATTGAAAGTCAAAGTAGACGATGATCACATAAGTCTTCATGGTCAGTCTCTACCCCTTGATGATGTGAAGTTAGACACCATGAAAGAGACAACTGAACATTCAGAGTTATCTCCTAATCTTTTCTCAGAAGATGGTAAGTCAATTGAGGTGTCAGTAACAAAATCAGAATCAATTGACCACAAGGTTCATGATGGGAGCAGGAATCAAACTGTTGATAATTCAAGAACAGATAAATATGATGAATCATCTGGCCATCCTAGTCATTCCAATCAAGAACCTACAGGCTCTGAAGGTTCCTTAGGAGCAAGAAAAAGGCCTTCAAGACTTGGACATGGTTCAGAGGTGGCTGAGGAATTGCCTAAATCTAGTGGTGCAGTCACAAGTCATTCAACAGTTCCTTATCAGCGTAAAGTAGTGGTTTCTGTGAGGAAGTCTGCCTCAACTTCAACCAGTAATATCTCCAAATTTGTTGAAACCTGCACGGGTGCTAATGCTCCAAATCCTACTATTGACAGTAGGCTGAAGGGATTTTCAGAAAGCAGTGTAGAAACTATGAAAGAGAAAGGAAATTCCTCGACCAATACAGTTAGGGCTGATGAAAAATGTGTCAAGACAAAGAAATTGCTTAAAGAATCTTCAAGGTTGAACTCTGTTTTAAAATCGCAGTCAACGAAGTCGTCAAATACGTCAGCCAACAGAATGTCTTCTGATTCAAAGAATCCCAAAAGTCATTCTTCTAAAGTATCACTGGTGCCAGATTTAACTGCTACTCCAGGTTATGGTGAGTCTGACAGTCCACAACAGGTAGAGAGTACTTCAAATGTGCAGAATAAAACTACAAGTTCAGCTTTACCTATCAAAAGCGAAAAGTTTTATCAGTCAGGTAGCCGTCCATCATCAAGAGGAAATGTGCCTTCAATGACCACTCCAGCATCTTCAAATATTCCTGCAACCTTGAGTGATCAAGAGGTACAGTCTGGAGCTATAACTTTCTCTTCCATGGTTTTTATTATAAAAAAATTCACCCTTAACTGCTATGTCACCTTCAGCTTGCTCTACTTTTACATCAAGAGCTCAATAGTTCTCCGAGAGTTCCTCGAGTACCACGCATGCGCCATGCTGGCAGCCTACCTCAGCTAACATGTCCAACTACAGCAAGCATGCTGATGAAGCAAACATCTAGTAGTGGAGGAAAAGATCACAGTGTGGTATGCCCTCATGCCTTTTCTTCTCAGTAGTTTTTTTGTTATATTGGTTTACTTATTAAGTTGAGGCGAAGAGTTTCATATTTGACTTAATCAGGCATCTAAAAGGAAAACCAAGGATTTTTTTGGAGATGGTTCCCATTGTTTTGTGGAGGTTGACAATGAAACTAAGAAGATGGATGGGAAGCTGTCTTTGCCTGATAACAGGAGGCGAGATTCTGGTATAGATCCAGATTCCAGACAGGAGGCTCATGGTGGTCCAATTAAAAGTGTGCATTCTATGAAAACGACAAATATGAGCAGCTCTTTATCATCATCCAGTGATGCCAATGGGAATAATTTATCATCTAGTTGCCCCTCATCAAGGAATGCCTCTGATGATGATCCACGGATGGTTAGCTGTCTAACCAATCGCACTTTACCTGGTTTGTGCTCTTTCAGAAAATAAATTTCTAATAAGTTTGTTTTTCTAAAACAGAGTGCCAGCGCATGATTATCCTCCATGATGCTATTATTTGTAGGTTTGATAGCTGAGATTATGAGTGAAGGCAAGCGCATGACGTATGAAGAACTCTGTAATGCAGTTCTTCCGGTAGGATTGCTTTGATAAGATAGAATTTTGATGTCTTTGCCCTAGATCTTTCAATTTATTTGAGTACATTGTATGTCCTTTTGCATGTCCCTCAGCATTGGCCTCATTTGAGGAAACATAATGGAGAGCGTTACGCATATTCAAGTCATTCACAGGCTGTTCTTGATTGCCTGAGAAACCGAAGTGAATGGGCTCGTTTGGTTGATCGTGGTCCCAAAGTATGTTTCTACAGCCTTCTACATTATCTCTGCGTTAATGTGTAGGAAGTGGTGTGTGTGTGTGTATGAGTTTTTTTTTTCTTACATTTTTTTGGGGGGTGGGGGGAAGGGTTGGTTGTCATGACCATCATGAGTGTCATTTTACTCCTTTATTGCATGCCACTGTATTCTTTTCTAGTGCGGGGCCCTGTCCAGGATCCGGCATTTACTCGAGTCTAGAGTTGAAGTATATCTGAAATGATTTGAATTATCATCAACAATTTCCATGCATAAGCAACAATAATCTTACTATCTTAGTACTTGACTACTTGTGTGAAACCTATGTAAATGAATGTTGGGTTCTTTTCAAATACTCCTTCAAGCTTTGCTAATACTAACTCGTAAAAGTAGTTCATCTGTCAGTTATCAGGATTTGTTTGCTTTCATGGTGTGCTGTGCAAGATGGGGGTTATGGACTGCTTGGTGTGGAGTGAGGGTAGACAAATCTTCATGCACCACCTAGCAGTATTCTCTTTATTTAAATCATTTTTGGCCAAACCCTTTTTGAATAAGGTCCTTCTTTCTCTGCAGTATGAATAACCAAATAATAAAATATTTAAGTAAAAGAATCCCTTGTGCACTTAAACTAAGCTATTTCTATTATTCATTTGTTTCTTCTACCCTCTGCTGCCATTAGCAACAAATTACAACTGCTGGGTAGTTCATAACTTCATCATGTAAAACCTTTTAATTTGCTGAGACCCCCTTCTTATTTTATTGCTTTCTTCCAATTAGTTTTGTTCTGTATATGTAGGTCTTTGTTTCTCATCGGTTAACTTGTTCATGTTCGTTTCTTGCATAATGTTCTTTGGTAGGGAATCTACTATGTTGATGAAGTAATTGTGTTGATTTGTTTCATAATTTTTTATCAAGTTAGAGAAAAGTCTTATTTATTTGAAATCTACTGAATGTGAGTTTGAATAATTATGTTCCAGACCAGTGCAAGTAGAAAGCGACGCAAAATTGACGCTGATTCTGTGAGCATTGAGTCGGAGGATAATGAAGACTATATGGAAAAACATGCAAAGGATATCGATTTTGAGTCTCATCAGGAAGTCTTTCCTAAGGGTAAGCGAAAAGCTAGAAAACGCAGGCGGCTTGCTTTACAGGGAAGAGGCATTGTTCGAAGGAGACGAAGAGCTGAGGTTGTCAGTGATGATGAAAGTGAATCCTTTTCCAAATCTAGTGAAGAAATCATGTCGAGTGAAGAAGAAATACAAGGAAATGAGGCCTCTGCTAGCTCAGACGAGGTCCTATAGTGGCTAGGCTTCATTCTTGGTTACATTGTCCAAAATTGCTTGTTTTGGTGAATTGAGTGTGAAACTATTGTATGCATAGGTTATGTCCAGAATTGATTACTTAAGGTTTTTGTTATGGCTGCTGATATAGCCAGAGCAGAGCAAGTATCCTAATAACAGAGCAACTGGTTATTAAATGTCAAAATTACCCTCACCTTAACATTGATTTTTCCAATTTTCCCCCTTGCAGACCAGTGCCCTTATGAGCTCTTCCATTCATGGCATAATTCACATCATAAACCCCCCTCCCCACTTTCAAAAACCATCTCTTTCTGTCAATTTATCAAATTTCCTTCTTCTATTATTCAAACAAATATGGTTACAACACAAATTCAATTCTGATTAAATACAGCTTGAACTATTTCGTTGGACATGAAAAATGACCAATCTCAAGATAGAGTTGTCATATTTGTGAATATTCAACATTCACCCCTAGGGGTGGGCGCGGGTAGGGTATTTCGGGTATTGGGTATTTCGGGTCGGGTACCCGACTTGGCGGGTAGTGAATTTTCATACCCGAAACCCTACCCGATTTGGCGGGTACCCGAACGAAATTTTCGGGTATTTCGGGTATTGGGTATTGGGTACCCGAAATTTCACACTTTTTTTTTCCAAGTAGATTTTTTTCAACATATATGTACGTAAAATTGTAAATTAATGAATTCAAACAATGTACACAATAACTTCAAAACAAAACAATATAAATGTCTAATTGATTGAGTAGTATGAACACTAAAATTAATTTTCAGATTTGGGAGTTCAATTGTTCAAATGTCGGCTGCTGTTGTGAGACTTTGAGAGTGTGAAACTGTGTGTGAATTGGGGAGAGGTCGTCAAAGGAGTTAGAAGAGACTTAGGTCTTAGAGTTAGACAGTTTAGATATTTTTTTTCCTTTTTAGGCTGTCCACTACTTAATTGGGCCAAAAAAATTTTTTTTTTTAAATACCCGAACGGGTACCCGAATACCCGTTCGGGTGTGAAATTAATACCCAATACCCAACCCGAAAATATATTTCGGGTACGGGTACCCGAACCCGAATGTCAAAATACCCATTTTTTTGTCCCAATCGGGAAATACCCAAACGGGTCGGGACGGGTCCCAAAATACCCGACCCAAACGCCCACCCCTATTCACCCCCCCCCCCCCTCCAGCTACTATCTGCAACATATCTTAGTATGGTTCCCTTCATTGTAACAAAACTCCAATATTAATTCAACTTTAGACGTTTAGAATAAGTATTTTTGTGATTTTGTACAAAGGCTATGGCGTGGAGTAAGCTTTCGATTAAAAGTCATAATTAGACCTGTCAATGGATCGGACTTGGAACGGATTAGGATAGATCCACGTCCGGATCAAGTTCAAAATCAGAAACCAGATCCACTCAATTCCGACCGGATTCTAAAAGACACATTTCGAATTCGAATACGACCGATATACGAGATCCGATTAAAAAAAAAAAGAGAATAACTATGATGGTCGAATTCTTGAAGATAAAAAAAGTAGGAGATAATGGCACTTCGAACTAATCGATTATTAAGATAAAAGAGAAAGAAAAAAAGGAAAAATGAAAATAAAACAGAAAAATGGAGAGAAAGTGTCTGTGAAGAGATACAGCTAGGGCTTCATTAAAAATAAAAAGCTGGACTTGTAAATAACTGTCTCTATTTGAATTTGTGTTGTAAACTTGAAATAAGAAAAAGCCCAAATTAGTTGCACATGTAGTCAAATAAGCCATAGTGGGACAAGGACAACCCAGTTTTAAAATTCATTAGTCGAGTTATCTTGCAATGTATTTTTATGTAGTTAAAAGTTTTAAATGAAAACAAAATTTCTTTTAATTTTGTTATCCATTTCAATAATAAAATAGGGTAAATGACGAATACCTTATGAGGTAAGATTTAATCACGAAAGTCTCCTTCATGTATTGAGTATTACGAAATTTTTTTTGAATGTTGTCACTATCTAACAATTAACCCTTTATCAGTGAAAAAAAATTCAACTTTGCCCCTAAGGATTATTTATAATGTTTATGATATCTATATTGCTAATTATAGTATCTCATAAATTATAAAATTAATATTTGTTTATTTACCACACAAAAAATTGAATAGATTGTATAATAACACGTGAATTACCAAAAAATGTATTATATTATGTAGTTAAAGTTTTAACTGAAAATAAATTTTCTTTTAACATTTTTATTCATTCCAAGAAAATCAATGACCTTTTCTATCTAACAAGTCGACAGTCAATTCGATTAATCTTTCAAGTGATAGTGAAGTACTAAATTAAAAATTAATTGATTTTGAAATACTTCATCCATTTTTTTATTTGTCGGTTTGGAGAATTGCACACATATTAAGAAACATAATAAATAGTTATTTTTTAATGAAAAAAAATCCCAAAATAAAAAATAATCCCAACATGAATTACAAGCATTAACAAGAATGGTAAAACTGGTAGAAAAAAATTAACTTTACATTGAGCTCCTAAAACGACAAAAAGTAACTAAGTTTTTTTTGCCAAAGCGACAAATAAAAAAACAGCGGGAGTATACTTAAATACAACTATATATATTATACATATAAATTACTCGGATTTAGATCTTCAACAAATCGAATAAGACTATATCTATATTCACTCCATTTATTTCGGAATACGAATCTTTCTAATCGAATCATATCCATTGAATCCTTAATCGGATAAATTATATCCTAGAAAATTGGACCGAATTCGGAGCAAAATTCACCAAATTTGACAAGCCTAGTTATATGATGAATATAATTTACACTCAGAACCTTACTTTTGAAATAAAACCCCGGATAAAATGAAAATAGGTAATTGGAAGGCATTGGACTTTTTCATTCCTCAATTGTAAAACGTTGAAAAGGCAATTTGGCTGTCCTGGGGGAAAGGATGACTTGATGAATGATGGTTATACCAAAAATTTATTGCTAAAGGTAAAATCATGAGCTTACTGACCTTGACCTATGTGGTAGATGAATAAATCAAATATCTTCAATATCATCTTGGGTCCAAGAAGTGCTAAAACATGACAGAATAGTAATGGGGACCATGCAATGCATCTAATCTAATCTAATCTAATCTAATCTAACCTAATTTAATCTAAGGTAGGTAGGAGTACTTTTTCCTAGTAGAGTAGCTAGTAAGATATATACATTGTTTATTACTAAAAAAATATAGACTAGACACAAATTATTAATATTAATATAAGTGACACAAAAAATAAACGTTATTTCATAAAATTACCAAATGAATGAAAATGTTCACCGTTCACAAACCCCTGCCCAACTCCTCCTTATCTATCTATCTATCCCCTGGTGAATTTTCCAAAGGGAATGGCTTTTGGGTTCTCAGTTATAATCAACAGCGAAATGAAATGCTAGTATGACCCAAACCATTAGCCACAGAAATGATACTGCTCTTTCAGAAGGAAGTCTCACCTGCAATTTCAGAGTAAAAATTCATGATCTTATCATTATATAGTTCCAGTTGCTATCTATCTATATACAGACAGAAGGAGCAATAATATCACACGGCATCTAGTCTACAAAAGCAGCCCAGTAAACTTTTGTGGTCCAAGAAATTAAAGACACTTACTTGCTGTTATAAAACGTCAATATTTTTTCTTGATTAATACTAGTATTTGTTCAATTGGAAAGTAAACGAATAATTACTCTGTTGAATTTGAAGTTGACATGTACGGTCCAATTTCCAATATCTGGCGAAAAGATATCACATATCCTTGGGATCGATAGAGGTACAAAGACAAAGTTATAAGAATAGTTTCATTTTCGGAAAAGAACAAATTTTGTAGCACAAACGAACGACTGCACATCTTAGCCTAAGTTTTTCTTAATCGAAAATAGTTTAAATGCAGTTCAAAATTGAGACATAGCTATTCTAAAGTTTAATCTTTTTGGTTTGTAAATTGAAATAAGCTTCGGTTATGTCATGCTTTTAGTTGTAGAACAAGAAAGAATAACATAGCACGTGATAGTATTGAGGATATTGAATGAATAAGTTTCCACATGGGGCAGTTAGTACAAGAAGATGTGATATATTGTAATGTGGTGGTGGTGGTTCGATTTGACAACTCAATCGACATTATATGAAGCGAACCATTATAAATAGTAAATGTCTTTGTTGATAATGGGACTTAAAGTTTTCTATCTATATTCAATTAATTTTTTTCCCAGGATTAGAATTATTTTAGGCATCACCCCTAAAATAATATAATTTTCTCCTGTGCTACTAATTTAATTAGAAGACCAAAATAAATAGAGAATTGGAAAAAAGTAGGCAATAAAATAGTAAAAAGAAAGAAACTCTCACGGCGTCATTAATGGACAGGTATCCATCGGAAGAACCGACAGCCGGCGGCATCGTAATTGCGCCACCACCATTCGAGTCGCTAGTATTGTTCGTAGAACTACTACTCACCAAGCCGCCGGTGACGTTGAACCCCAAGTCGTACACGGGAGAGCCGTCGGGCTTAAAGAGCCCGAAATTCCTCTCGGAGGTCGGGCCGGGCTTTTGATTCTCGTTGAACAATGCGAAGATGTATACATTGAGGTCCAAATTGGGTCTCATGGGCGTCCCTTTCTTTTGCGAAATGAGCTTCAGCACATTGGCATTATACTTCCGGGCATACTCAGGCGATGCCCCTGGCTCGTCGGCGTCTCCTTTGGAGGGCCAGCCCGTCTCCGACACCTGAAGGCACACGTTCTTGTACCCTAATTTACCAATTGCGGTATAAGCCGCGTCGATTTGGGCGTGGAACATTCCGTCGTAGTGCAATCCAGACAGTGTGTCAACTATTCCGTCGCCCTGAAACAGAGCAAAATCGAGTAACTGTTTGTTGCTGATGTTGTTGTTGCTCTTGTAGGCGAAGTAAGGGTAGGCGTTGATGAGAAAAGGGGAACCGAATTTGGAGTGGAAATCGAGGATGCAAGAGAGGGTTTGAGTGAGCTCTCGGCGGAAGGTTCCGGCGGAGGGAGGGTAAGAGAGTTGGAGAATGCCGAAGTTGTGAGCGGTGGTGACGGAGACTTGCTTGTGGAGGTTGAGGGAGATGAGGGCTGTTTGGATGTTCTGCATAGCGGGGAGGAGATTGGAGGAGAGGGTGGTGTCGTTGTAGGTGAGGACTTCATTTCCGACGGCGATGGTGGTGATTTTGGTGGAGGGGAGGTAGCAGAGGACGTTGGATTTGACCCAGGAGAGGGCTTGGTTTGGGTCACGCATTTTGGAGAGGTATTCGTTGCCGATGCCGACTATGAATTCCACGCCGGTGTTGCAGAATGCTTTGAGGACGGCGGGGTCGGCGTCGTAGAGCTTGACGCGGGTGGCGCCGATGGATTTGACGAGGGGAACTACAGATTGTGGGTGGGGGAGATTGTTTGCTACTTGACCGTAGTTTATGCCCAGGCCGAGAGCGGAGACGACACCACCGGCCAAGAATAACAATACTAATAATGAGGACATTGACATTGACATTGACATTGCTGCTGCTGCTGCATTTGCCATGGCGCTCTCTCTCTCTCTCTCTCTCTCTACTCACTGACTGCCAGTGCAGTGGTACTGGTAGGCTAGAGCTAGTGTGTTTTTTGTTGTGTTGGGATGATAGATAGATAGATAGATAGATTGGAATTAATTAATTAATGTACCTACTAAAATTACTAGTACCTTATTTAGACCTTTGATTCATGTCCGTCCTTTTATTTTTCTATATGTAATTATTTTGAACCATGTCAAATATGTAATTTCTACGATTGTAACAATTATTTTGAACCAATGTTGTGATTCTTTAGGGTCTATTCGAATGTTTTAGATTCTACTATTCCGATGTTTTAGGGTCTATTCGGATGGATGGATTGAATGAAGGATTTGAGTCGATGGATTTGAAAATCCTCGTTAAATCCTTCATGTTATTTGGATACAAAATTTAACTCTATCCATATGAAAATTTGGATTATAGTCCAATGAAATTCAGCTCAATTTTAAGTGGATTTGAAGTTCTTCTTGGAATCCAGTCATTTGAAATTCCCTTGAAAAAAAAGTCCACATTGTATATTTTCAAAAATTGCAATTTGATCACATATTTTTGAAAAACCTTGAAATGCAATTCAGTTCAGAATTTTCAACATATTAAAATTTAAAATCCGGCTCCTATTTTCAAATATTCAAATCTGCAATTTTGTTCCCTCAAGTTTTGGAAATTACAATTTTGGCCCTAGATTATCGAAGAACCTAGAATTACAATTCAGTTCCGAATTTTCAAAAAATTAAAATTTTCAATTCGGACCATGGTTTTCAGAAATTCGTTTGGTCCTTCAATTTTTAGAAATTATAATATTGACCCTAGATTTTTGAAGAATCAAGAATTGCAAATCAGTCCAGAATTTTCAGAAATTTAAAATTTTCAATGCGGCCACTGATTTTAAAAAAAATCGAATTTGCATGTTTTGTTCTCTCAATTTTCAAAAATTGCAATTTGACCTCAAATTTTCGAAAACCCCAGAATTTGAGAAGATTAAATTTGCAATTCAGCACCATATTTAAGAGATCGGAATTTAAACTTTTGGTCCCTCAATTTTCAAAAATTATAATTTGGCCTCAGATAAAAAATTCAGAATTGCTATTCATTCCAGAATTTTCAGAAGATTAAAATTTGAAATTTTGCCCAGATTTTCAAAAATCCGAATTTGCACTTTTGGTGCCTTAATTTTCAGAAATTACAATTTGACCCCAGATTTTCGAAAAAAATCAGAATTGCAATTCAGTCCAGAAGTTCCAGAAAATTAAGATTTTGAATTCGGCCCGAGATTTTCTGAAATCCAAATTTGTACTTTTGATCCCTCAATTTTTCAAAAATTACAATTTCCCCCAAATCGGTTTATGTGATTTTATTTAAATATCAACAACAAAATAACGAGCAAGAATCAACTCATAGAACACATTAATAATACTCCCTCCGTCCCATTTATTTTGCTCCCTTTGCTACAGTACTCGGTCAAACTTTTTAATCTTTTAGGTGACTTATCATATTAAATTATTTACATTTGTGATGTATTAAACCTTTTAAATATTAATATATATAGTGTCATAATATATTATCAACTTATTAGTGAAATATATTAATTAAATTATTTATTATAATTTTTACAAATTTGGTCAAGTTGACCAGTCAACTGTACCTGGAGAGCAAAAAAATTGGGACAGAGGGAGTATATTGTTATTAAATACGCAGGTTCAGGCATCTCGTATAAAGTTATGGAATTGGCTTTGAACATAGAAAATTGGAATTTTGCCGCAAATCAATTTATGCACGTTATGAAATGTTATAAAGACGGGTTAAATTCGATCAAATAGATGAAATTGGTGAAAATTTTGTTTAATCTGAAAAATATTATTGAATTCGATGAAATTATTAAAAAAATGGATAATAACGTAAAAAAAAAAAACGTTAAGTCTGTAGAGTTGTAATCAAGATTTAAAAATTATTAAAAGAAGAATATTATTTAAATTTATGTTAATAGATTATAAGGTATGATTGAGAATTTCAAATTCCGCAAATGATATATATCAATTAATTAATTTCAAAATTAATGAATTTGAAATCTATTATCCAAATAAGAGATTTCAAATGAATGATTTTCAAACCCATTCATTTGAAATCAATCTTCATTTCAAATTCAGTGGGCCTTTTCTGTATTTGAGAAACATCAATTCTTTGTTTTCACTTAACTTTGATTTAGTTTGATTTGGTTGGATTAATTAATTTAATAACAATTGAGTTTATTTTAAATAAGTTAAATTAGTTGGCAAAACCTATTCCAACAAGTCTAGGAACCTATGGGATAGGTAAGAATTTCCAGACATTTCACTAGTGTTTGATATCAAAAATTCAAATTCACGGTGACCTGCATAAATCAGATCATTTGAATAAGGTGAGACCACTGTTATAAACTTATAACAACGAGTGATTGCATTATTTGACTTCACAAGAAGATTTTTGTGGAGAAAGGCAAAGGGGCTGTTTGTTTGGTTTTTCGGAAAGTGATGGATGTTTATGAAATGATTTAGACTTTTGTAATGTTGTTTATCTGAATTTTGGAAAAGTGGTTGAAAATTAAAGTAGGTATATTTATTTGGGAGAATTAGTTGTAGGTGTAAGATTTTATGTCAAATCATGTTAATTATATGAGAGAAGTTGTGTAAGAGATTAATCATTTTATGTCAAATCAAATTAGAGTTCATGTAGATATTTTTTTAAGAATAAGAATATTGTTGTTTGTTTGATATTTGAAAAAGTAACTTGAGAGATGATAAATTTATTTCAAAAAGTAGAAAACATGCTTGTTTTTACCACTAACTACTACTAGACAGAAGAACATTTCATTTAGCTGATACTACTCTCTTATTCTCTCATAACCATATTTTCCATGAAATTGGATTTGTGTAATAATAATAAAGATTATTGTAAAATACTTGATCACCTCAAAAGTCATTTATACTAGTACTATATATGTTAGTTAGTTCAAGGAGTGGCCACATTTTCCTTAGCAAGTGGAGCAATTTCCTCCCCTTCTATGCCTGGCTCACTGCCCCCAGCTCCCAAGCTGAGCAGTAGTTGTTCCCAATTCTTTGCCGGTCCCTATAAATCAATGAATGACAAACGTGAAGTGTGAACTTTTAAAACTGAAATGATTGATTATACAAGGTGAGTGAATGAATGAATGCATATATAATATAACCTTCCATGATAGATCTTGAGACATGCAGTTTTGAATCATTTCAGCCAAGTTAAGGGGGGTACTGCCATACACCGCAAGAGCTCTGCCAACAGTCGTCACTATCTTTAGAACGTCGGCTGGGTCAACCGTCGCACACTGCATGCTCCCCCAACACTAATTAGTATTTTGCTAGAAATTTGTTTTTTTTTTTTTTTTTTTAATTAATGGACTAGCTAGTAATTAATAATGGCTTGTATACCTCAACATTGAAATCACCCATATGGAACCCAGTATATCCTTCTTTTACAGTGTCAACAAGACCACCAGTTGAAGCAACAATGGGTATCTGATCATCAAATTGGATGATTCATATTAAGTAAGAATATATATATATGATGAGCAAATGATTTTTCCATTGAAAAGAGAATAAGCACTTACTGTTCCATATCGCATGGCGTGTAATTGGATTAGACCACAAGGTTCAAATCTACTTGGGACCAACATAAAATCAGCACCAGCAGTGATCATATGGGCCAAAGGGACGTTGAATTTGGCCACTCCTCTAGCTTTATCAGGATACAAAACTTCAAGCTGCTCAATCTGCTTCTCAAAACTCTTCTTGCCAGTTCCCTTTATTTATATATAGAAGAAACAAAACGAGAGAGAGAGAGAGAATATTTTGTCCATTATTAGTGATTGCCATCAATATAAACTAACTATGCTGAAGAGTAGACAAATACTAGTAAATGCTTAAGCACTATTTACTGGCGTGCTTACGAGGATTATTATCTGAACATTATTCAAATCAATGAACTTTGAAATTGCAGCTACTAGAATGTCTGAGCCTTTCTGCTCTTCGAGTCTGCCAATAAATCCAATGACAGGAATGCTCCTGTCTACAGGCAAGCCAACAGCTGCTTGAAGAGCTTCCTTCAGTAAAGGCTTAGCATCCATAACCTGATCAATGAAAACAATAAAGTGAAACCATTTTTTAATATTATTCTGATCATCAGAGCTACCTCCAAGTATAGGGATCTATCTAGCTTTCTTACAGTGGTGATATCATAGTTACAATCAATGTATTTATCAGTTGCTGGGTTCCATTCTTGGGTATCCATCCCATTAATGCTGCCAGTTACTGTACGGGAACGAAGGATAGTGGACAATTCAACACCTTTGTCATCTCCCGAGATAAGTTCCTTAGCATAGTAAGGGCTCACTGTAAAAACCCTGTCCGATTCTAAAATTCCAGCCTTCATCCAGTTAATTTTCCTTCCCTTTACTGGCTTATCATACCTACAACACATGCATTTAGATATTTGGATCAGACACTCTAGCTTACTTATTATTTATTGTTCATTCATTCATACCCATCCATGAAGTCAAAAGAGCTTTTGAACTGATCGGGAAGATTGAGAAGAGAAAAATCTGAGAATGCAAATCTTCCCTGATAAGCAATGTTATGGATACAGAAGGCAACCTGGTATAATAGAGTAGTAAGCCAAACATGATCAGACTCAGAATAATTCTACATTTTTCAAAGTAATCACAGTACAGTTTCCAAGGTCATATGAATATGATTGATTCTTAATTACCTTGGCTTGCTTGTATATTCCTTTAGATTGGTACATACTCTTTAGGTAGCAGGGGAGCAAAGCCGTGTGCCAATCATTAGCGATGAAGACAACATCCTCCCCTATATATAAAATAATCTACATTAAGGATGATTGATTAGGTAGAATTTCTCATTTCAATTTGTAATCAACATTCAGCAAATAAATACCATATGGTCCTGAGAAATATTTGTTGTTGGTTAGATTCAAGACCCTGGGCGCCTCCAAAGCGGCCTAAAATGTAACTCAAAAAGAAATAAACCTATCTCATGAATGCCCGTTTCAAATGATAAAATGTTGAAATACATCAAGTTAAAAAAAATACTATAACACAATCAAGATATGAAGCCTTGCCAGTAAGTAATAGTTGTATCCTATCAGAACTAAGTTCTTTTGCAGAAATTAGTACATGGTTCAAGAAACTCACTTGGCACAATAAACTGAATCGAAGTTGGTTGTCCTTGTAATCTGTTCCAGCAGTAGGGCCGTAAACCTTTGATTTAGTTTTCCCCCAGACCTTTATAAATACTCCAACATTACAAACACAAGAATCCAGACAAACTAATAATCAAATTGCTATAAAACTTTTTAAATTACATAATTACTTAAGACTGACCTTCTCCAGGAACAATGGATGATCAACAAAAACACGATCAACTCCACGTTTATGGCAATGGAAAAATCTGACAGTCTCAGTATTCTCTCCAACTTTCATCTGCAGTGAAACCAAACATTTTTTTTCTCTGAATCTTGAGATAAAGCAATTAAATACTAAAAAAAATATAAAAAAAATTGGGAAAATAAATAGTTAACCTCAACAAGCACACTAGTGTCCCAAGCATCTTTATACTGATCATAGCGTGGAGAAACCGTCATAACTCTGTGCCCATTTGCCTAGGCGATGAAGAATTGCATAAGTTAAGATTATTAAAACATAACAAGAAGTCCCACTAAGCAAAATCAGGGGGGAGAGAGAGAGACAGCGAGATTATAAAAAAAAATGGTTACAGCCATAGCCGGAGGCAACCCTCCAAGAACATCACCAAGCCCACCAGTTTTGCTCCAAGGACCAACCTCAGCCGCCACAAAAACTAAGTTCATCCCTGTTCCACAAATTATAACATTCCCTGACGATGTTCCGCTCCTGGGGGATTGTTTTGCAGTCAAGATAGCATTTTTCGTCATCATTTGAATCATATCAACCTTTCTCAACCCATGGTGAGTTACGGGTTGGTTCCTCAGGCTAATCTGGGCCAAGTTTGAATTAGTAGTATCCACTGAATTTGCTCCTCCACCATGGATATGTGAAACAAAGTGGGAAGCTGTTACAGTTGTTGCCATAGCTGTAATCTGAATAAATAAAATATGTGGTATACGATGAATTGGAAATTGATAGTAAATGGTAATTGAAAGCAGAAAATATTATTATTATTATTATTATTATTGTTATGAGGAATGTTGCTAAAGCCTACCCTATAACCAGCGAGGCGCTGAGCGGTCTGTGTGTGTTTGCGCTCTCTGATGAATGTATGATTGAAGAGAGAGGTGCTCCTCCTGGTTGCCAATTTGCAGTAGTACGTACGTGGCGCAAGGACACTGGAAGAAGGTAGCTGCCAAGTACACACTGAATGCTGAAAATGAATGAATGAATGAATCAATCACTTGCGGGGTGTCGAGTGTGGGGGCCCAAGAAGGAAAGGGTATGCTATGTATGTCCTGGGAATATGCGAAAAAACTGAGGACGTTGATTTGGGGGCAAAGGTTAGAAGACGACGATTGTTTAATTATTTTATTTTTTGATTTAATAATTAACGGCTGGAGTTCTAGTTGGGCCTTGAGACAGTGTAAAATTAGGTTTTTTTTTTTTTTTTTTTTTTTTTTCATTTTGCACCTAATTCTCTTATTATTGTTGGGCAATGTTGATCATCAAAGTAAAAAAAATTAGGGGTAAAATAGGTAATTTATTTTTGAATATTTGACACTTTGCACCCCAAAAGACGATAAATTGACACTATGCACCCTCGAAACAGAATTAACACTTAGCTCCCTCGAATTAAGATCAACTCATCAACTTGCACCCCGAAACATTGTATAGAATGTTTATTTAATCTTTTTTATTTTTCTTTTCTTTCTTTTATTTAAAAGGCGTGTTAGCGTTTTTTATACCGCCTTACTTATGTATAAATACTGGGTTCGATTCCAGTTTGTAACACAACACTTCTAATTTTTTCATAATTCAGTTTTTACTGTTTTTTCCATTCATCTTCTTCTCCAAGATTTCATATTCTTCTCAATACAAAATCTGCTTCAATTCATGACCTATCTAAGGATTACAATATAAACAATGAAATTGAATAAACCAGAAAAAGAAATTGAATTGGAATACAAGTATACAACACAAGAATCACAGCTCAAAATCACTCTTACACATTGGATGATACCTTGGAAAACTATCATCATCCATGAGCAAAAACCAAGTTTTAAAATTTGGAAAAAATAAAATAAAAAAGGCTCTCCCTTCGTCGAAGAATAATAACTCCACACTGACATAAATCCCAACAAATCAATCACATTTCCGCATATGATGTTTGATAGATCACCTGTGGGCCGTGACCAGGGTCTCAATGAATCTCAACCCATCGAACTTTGGAGCATATTTTTCCTTCTCCTTTGAGGAACCATTAGAATTAACAAACGTGCCCTTCAATCAATAAGAGGAAAGGAAAATACATTTCAAATAATATTTATTTTTGGTAATACGCTTAAAAAAAAGGTAATTTGCAGGGTCAATAAGAGATTCAATTTACAGAATGGACGAATCTAAAGGAGGAGAGTACCTCATGGTAACCGAAGGTGAGAGCGACGGTAGAAGCCGCGGCGAGAAACGAGGCAACGAGAATGCAAGAGCCCTTCATCGATCTGATGAGTTTCTTAACGGACAAAACCCGACGAACCTCCTCCGTCGCCGGATCTCGACCCTGATTCTTCTCTTCTTGCCTTATGCGGTCTGCCCTTCTCCCAAACATATAGGGGCTGTTTGTTTGGTGTTTAAGAAAGTAGTTTGAGAGAGTAGGGGAGGTTTGTGAAATAATCTCTATTTGCGTAATGTTGTTTGTTTGGGTTTTGAAAAAGTGGTTTGAGAAATAAAGTGGATATATGTTTTTTTGAAAGAGTTAGGTCGTAAGTGTAAGACTTTATGTTAAATCATGTTTGTTGTGAGATAAATTGTGTAAGAGATAGATTACTTTATGTCAAATCATAGTAGAGTATATATAAGTTTTGTTTAGAGATAAAGAAAATTGTTGTTTGTTTGAATTTTGAAAGAGTAGTTTGAGAAAACTGAGAGATGAAAAATTTATTTCATAAAATAGACAACATGTTTGTTTGACATTTTCCAAACACAAATGTTTTTTGGAAAACGCCTAACAAACAGGCCCATAATTGCTTGAAATAACTTTATGGAATGTTGTATTTTAAAAAAGGGCCCTTAAAATATTAGAGGGAATTGCACTTTTTACACCAAACATTTACCTACTTTATACATTTCATATCATACCTTTCATAATTGCACATTTCATACCAAAATCAATCAACCTTTTTCAATTTACATACCACCGTTAAATTTTGGACGGAACTAGACACGTGTCCGTTAACTCTAAAAAAAAAAAAAAAGAGTTCTGAATTTTACTTTTCATATCAAACATTTACCTACTTTACACATTGCATACCACACCTTTCAGAATGACACATTTTATATTAAAATCAATCAACCTTTTTCAATTTTCATACCGACGTTAAATCACAAAAAAAAAAAAAAAAAAACCTCGCGGGCACTGTACTACCACATATGCTATTCTTAATTTGAGGAAACTGTAAAAAATCATATGATAGATGACATTCCTGTTTCTTTTTCGAAAGGGTAAGTATCTCAGGTTCGTCACTTTTTTATAATTAACCCCTTGCCCCCTAAAATAATCAAATTTTATCCATGGGTGTTATTAGTACTAATAAATATGTAAAAAATTGAAATAATTTTTAAATGGGCAATTATAAATTATATCAATTAATGAATATGATGATTTTGAATTGAAACAGTAGTACCACATAGGGTCTTCTCAATTTGAGAAAATCGTAGTAAATCATATGATCGATAACATTCCTGCTTCTTTTTCGAAAGGGTACAAAATATAATAAAATACGGTCTTCTCTATCTATGAAAATCATACACAATCATAATTTTGTAATTTTTCTGCCAAATTTTTAAGTATAATTCAATTACAAAAAAAACCCCTCGTGTTTTTCACTTTCTTATAATTAATCCCTTACCCCTTAAAAACCCCTGTATTATTGCAAATACACCCCTGTATAATTGCAAATACCCCTGTACAATTGCAAATACTCCCCTGAGGGTTTTTTTTTTGTCATAACCAATACGTGGGGTGTATTTTTGTAAGTGGGCCATTTCAAATTTACGATTTATTATGGTTTCCCCAAACTGATCAGACCATATTTGAAATTTTCAGCTCAAAATCAATGGTCAAAATTGTAAAATTTTAGGGGCAAGGAATTAATTATAAGAAAGTGGAAAGTGACAAACACGAGGGTTTTTTTGTAAATGAATTATACTTAAAAAATTTGGCAGAAAAATTACAAAATTATGATTGAATATGATTTTCATTGATAGCGAAGACCGTATTTTATTATATTTGTACCCTTTCGAAAAAGAAGCAGGAATGTTACCGATCATATGATTTATTACGGTTTCCTCAAATTGAGAAGACCCTATGTGGTACTACTGTTTCAATTCAAAATCACCATATTCATTAATTGATATAATTTATAATTGCCCATAAATTTAAAAATTATTTCAATTTTTTACGTATTTATTAGTACTAATAACACCCAAGGGTAAAATTGGATCATTTTAGGGGGCAAGGGGTTAATTATAAAAAAAGTGACGAACCTGAGATACTTACCCTTTCGAAAAAGAAACGGGAATGTCATCTATCATATGATTTTTTACAGTTTCCTCAAATTAAGAATAGCATATGTGGTAGTACAGTGCCCGCAAGGTTTTTTTTTTTTTTTTTTTGTGATTTAACGTCGGTATGAAAATTAAAAAATGTTGATTGATTTTGGTATGAAATGTGTCATTCTGAAAGGTGTGGTATGCAATGTATAAAGTAGGTAAATGTTTGGTATGAAAAGTGAAATTCAGAACTTTTTTTTTTTTTTTTTAGTTAACGGACACGTGCGGCGCACGTGTCCAGTTCCGTCCGAAATTTAACGGTGGTATGTAAATTGAAAAAGGTTGATTAATTTTGGTATGAAATGTGCAATTATGAAAGGTGTGGTATGAAATGTATAAAGTAGGTAAAAGTTTGGCATAAAAAGTACGATTCCCTCATAGTGATTATACTAATTACTCATTTAAAGTATCAATTGTAATACTTATTTTTATTTGTTATAACATTCAATATTTTATTTCAAAACTACTCCTTTTATAACAAATAAATTGTTTCTTTATTAATTTATCAAAAACATAATATCTTTATCATTTATAAGTTTATACATCCATCAAATAATATTATGTTTCAATTTTTTAATTTATTTTGTTTCCTTCGATTATATGGTCTCAAATTTTTTCTTTTTTTTCATCTTTTTTTTATATATATGTTTCTTTTTTTCTTTCAATTTTTTTAATTTCTATCTCAATTTTTTTCTTTATATTCTTCTAAGTTTTATTTCGTGATAATTATCTCATTTATTTTCGGTATGAATTATTATTCAAAATGTTGGGTAATTCTTCAAATTTTTTCGCAAAATTCAAGTTTTGACACCAACAATGTTATGTTTCAATTTATAAATTTCTTCATTCATTTTGTTTCCTTCGATTAGAAAAAACTGAGACGAAAACAGAGAAAGAAATTGAGATAAAAAAAAAAGAAAGGAAACAAAAGAAATGAAAAATTGAAACATAATGTTGTTTGGTGGATGAATGAATTCATAACTAATAAAGAGATAATTTTTTTTAAATAAATTACTACAATTTTATTATTTATGAAAGGGCAGGGGTACTTTTTGAATAAAAACTAGGGTTAATTACAGGGACCTCCCATGAGGTTTGCCAAACTCGTGTCCAATCCCCTCGAAAAATGCTAATTACTCGAACCTCCCTCGAGGTTTCAAAAATATTACATCCGTTAGGGTTCCGTTAGATTTTGCTGACATCATCACCAAATTTCCAGTCGATTGCCAATTTTGCCCCTGACTTATTATAGCAAATTTGTATGGACTATGATACCCCTCTAAGCAAAAATTACATTGTTGCATGAGAAAGAATCTAATAGCAATATCAAATTTCATATGTGGATTAAAATGTTGTAAATTTATATATACTATATAATGACTTTATTAATGTATATTCATGTTTAAAATAGCATTTTAAATATTTTTATAGTATTTTCTTACTTATTGTAAAATATATGCAAAGAAAAATACACTACTTAGTTTTTCAAAAAAAAAAATACAAAAAATAAGTTTAATCCATTATTATTTTAATGAAAGAATTTAAATTTATATAATCCTAAATTTAAAATGTAAAGTGAATAAAATAACAATACACAACAAATAATAATTCCAATAATTTAATAATTCATAAATAGGATACGTTCATTACATTTACCTCCCTTAGAGGTTTCAAACCTTACTACATCCGTCCAAATATTAAAAAAAAAATTGTCACAGAGACACCAAAATATCACAATATACTCTCTTACATTCCATAAAACTAAACATACCATCCAAACCATTCATAAAAAATTACTTGTCCAAAAAATACTTCAAAACCCAACAAAACATACCAATTTGCCCAAAACATACTTGTCCTTATTTTACTTTACTTTTACTTTGGGAGCCATTTTTGGGTACAAATTTTAAGTATTCTTGCATGTTAAATTTTTAAAAGTAATTGTTGAAAGTTAAATGTCATAAACTATTTATGCATAGGGTATTATTTGAATAAAAAAACCATGTATAGAAAAAGGAGAATTATTTTAAAACATCTCAAGAAGAAAAAAACTAGGGTCAAGAGAATATTGTATTACTCTCACACAATTTGTTTATGTAGACTCGTTTGTGGATCATGGAATGAATATAGTGATTGAGCTAATTTTATATGTTTACTAAGATTGTTCACTAGGCCCATTCGTATAATAGTGGCCCAAATTTAAGTCGTATTTAGGACTTTTTTTTTTATGAGAAGCATTTTATTGAAAGAAAGAGAAATACAGACTAAGCAAAACAAGGGTTGATGAGAGGATAACCTCCATCACAAAAAATACATAAAGGTAATAAACGTAAATCTAATGGGCCGAAAATAGAGCAAGAAGCCGCCCAACTAGCAAGGTTATGGGCCGATTGATTTGTATTAGGTACTAGACGTCTAGACCCTACTTTGACCCTTAAATTAATTACAGGTACTGGACCTAGATTTAGCTTATTGGGTCTAGGTCTAGACCCAAACTCAAACCCAAACTTATGAATGCGTCTAGGTTATAAACTCACATCCCAAATTCATTCTTATTTACTTTAATGAATGGGTCTAGGTAGGTCTGTGAATGGGTCGAACTCGGATCGGATCAGGGACAACCCGGGTTCAAGTTTGGTTTTCATTTTCCGATCCGAGTAGATTATTCAAATAAGAAATAGAATTCGAATTCACTGGATATACGAGATTTGAGAGAAATATCCATATCTGGATACACCTTTATCAAAATTACCTTCATGCGGGGACAATTGTAATTAATCAAATACATTAAAGATAGTTTAAGTAATTTTTTTAAACATGGAAGATGGTCAACCTCAGGATAGTTTGAGTAATTTTTCCTAAAAATAATGAATATTGTTTAAAATATTATTTGAAGAAAAAAATTATCAAAGATATGGAGATGAATAGATACCATAAATTATTTAAACGACTACAATTAATGGAGACGGATTGGTGATGGAAATAGAAAGAGTGAGAGGTAGGAGAAATGCACACTGGTGGATTGATTTTCTCTTTATTTGGAGAGAAACATATTATAGAAATAGTGTAATGAATATAAAATTGCTTTGTTTATAGGATAATAATTGCTCCGGTTATATCATTAGCCTTTTGTAGTTTTGTTATGTTAGAATAGTTAAAGAGTAGGGGATAACCTTTTTTTTTTTTTGATAGTTCAGGGGATATCTTGTTTTGTTCTCAACTTCTCATACATTCAGGTAATTGCAGTTGTTGAGTTTGCATTTATTATGGAGCTTTCTTCTCATAGACTTGTATATCCAAAAATTCAATTTTGTTACCGTAAAATGGGGAAATTTCAATTTTCATAGCAAAATTTCAAAACTCATATCTATTCTCACTTAGCCATTTCAAAAAAAGGGTGGCATGCTGGAAATGATTTGAATTTGGCCTTTTGCACCCTCGAAAAAAAATCAATTCAACTTTACATCCTCAAACTATATATTGTATTTCACTTGTCATGCGTACGTTAATTGCCACGTGTACGTTAAGTCTCCGTGGGCTGAAAAAAAAAAGAGGCATGCTGGAAATGATTTGAATTTGGCCCTTTTCACCCTCGAAAAAAATTAATCCCACTTTGCACTCTCAAAATATATATTGTATTTCACTTGGCACCCTGAATCAATTTCAAGCAAACAAACAGGGGTATTTTTGGCAGTCCCTTAAAAAATCAACATATATTACCTCTAAAATATAATAATGTGAGATTTATGTACAATTAAGAGTATAATTAAAAAATTGCCCATTAAAATAACTCTTAAAAATCATTTTGGAGGGCAATTAAATGAATACTCTACTTGTTAATACTCAACCTAATATAAAATATTATTCTATAAAAATATTTATATAGCTTGAAAAAAGAAAATATAATATCAATAAATAAATAAAACATAGTTATATTTTTACCATAAAGTGGTGGAGTATAAGTAAAAAAAGGCGCCAAGAAATTCGTTGGAACGACCATCGAAAATATTTGTCACTAAAAAATTCATCAAAAAAAATTCCGACACGAAATTTTTTGGTCCCAATTTTCGTCGTGACAGATTTGTCTGAAAATACATCTAATTTTGACGTTTTTCTTGTAGTGAAATTAACTTAGTTGATAAAAATTGTATTACATGAAGGTCGATATAACAATATATATATATATATATATATATATATATACAACATGTGACTTCTCAATTTTTTTTATGTTTTTCTGGGAGTTATTTTAATGGGTATAATTGTCAAATTTTCTATTAATTGCACATAAATTTCACATTAGTACATTTTGGAGGGAATATCTGTTGACTTTTGAAAAGAGTGACAAAAATACCCTATATTTTGGCCTAAAATTCACCTGGGGTGCAAAATGAAAGGCAATATATATTTTGAAGTTGCAAAGTGAGATTGATATTTTTTTGAGGGTATAAAGTGCCAAACTGAAACATTTTCAAGTTGCAAAGTGAGATTAAGTTAAAACAAAAACCAAAACCTCGGTTTTTCCTCCATTATCATTGCCCCCATTTCCACTGCACTACAAGAAAAACAGGATTTTTCGACGGATTTCGAGCAAAATCCGTCGAAAAATGGATTTTCCGACGGATTTCAGTCGTCGGAAAAGTGGCGTGGGAAAAATTCCGACAGATTTTCCGACGGATTTCTCCCGTCGAAATATCTGTCGGAAATTTACGGGCAGCCATATTCCGACTGAATTATTTCATAGGAAAAAACTTCAAAAAAATGGTTTTAAAATTTTCCGACGGAAAATGTAAATTTTTTTTATTTTCGACGGAAAAATTCCGTCGGAAACAATTAAAAAAATAAAAAAATATATGAAATAAAAAAAATCCCAAAATTAACCAGAATTAATTAAAATTCTTAATCTATTGAGAATCATAAAATATTTTATAATTCAATCATCATCCCAAAATTAAATAAGTTCTAATCATAGTTAGAATTAATAAGTCTCAAAACATGAAATCACTAATTATTCAAATATTGTAGGAAAACATTACAACATTCACCTAGTCTCAATTCGACAATTCCTCATCATCGTCCTCGTCCTCGTCATCATCAAATTCAAATATATATGTGCTTGATAATTATCTCTTTTCATTAACTGGTAGACTTAAACTGGAGAAACAAAAAAATAAGGTAAAACATGGCTAAAACATAATTGAAATGCATATCTTTCTAGTATTAATTAAGATTAAAAAAATAGACATGTGATCAAATTCAACTACACTACATTAAACTAACACTTGTTGCCATTAATACTTCTGTTATGTTGACATGACTTAGCCAAGTGTATAACATTGACAATTAATAAACAAACTAAAAATTAGCCCTCCATCCTGTCAAGAATCAAAATTCAAACCCCATCAATGATATATGAATATCCATCCTAGTATAAAAAGAAGAGGAATGAGCAGGCGTTCAACATTATATAACCATTGGCAGGAATACTACCTTTTGCCAAACAACTTACTATGTAAATCAAAAACTCTTCTTCACCCTTTAGCTTTTCTTCCCTTCCCCTAAACTGAAATTATAAATCTAATCACCATTTATAAGTACACACACTGGATTGAAATTATATTTGCAAAGAGCTAATAGAAATATCTACAACATACAACATTTCAACTTTATGCATCAGTACAATTTGACACATTCTTCAAAACAAGCAAGCACTTATCAATTAACAAAATAGATGTCAAGAATAGGTAACAAACCAGTGACAAAAAGCAATCAAGAAGTGAGCTGCTTTAAGTCCCAGGTGTGACACTCTCTTCTCCTTAAATCTCTCTGTCAAAAATACCCTTCAACCAGAGCCTGTTTTCACTAAGATAAAAAACCCCAAATTTCCCCCAAGATCAAAAACATTTGCTGAGTTCAAGAGTTGCATCAGTGAAGACATACCAGTAAATCCACCCAAGCGCTAGTCAGATTGATTATTCTCACATTCATGAGATTATTCGCAATCAGATTGATTGATTATCGATTAACATTAATGACAAATTGTTGACCTTAGAGGTGTATATGTACATTGAGGTTATTCAAAATCAATTTCATACTTGGCTCGAAAATTTAATTAAAATTGTAGGTTATATATATGGTTATATATATATGTACATTGAGCTAGGTTACTCGCATCAGATCAATTGACCAAAATTCAGTCCATATTGAATTTATAATTAAAGAAATGTCTTTTTAGAACCAAATGCAAAATAAAAATTAAAGATTGAATTGTTTAATAAGAAAATTTAGAATCACGTAAACAAACTCATGTAAATTTTAGAGTTGAACTCACATAACCTAATAAGAATTATATGATTACTGATTTGTTGAATACATGTACATCATGAGGTTATTCAAAATCAATCGAAGATCTAAACGGGAGACTAACTTGTACATAACCACTAACCCCTACATATATAAATCAAAGTTTAGGGGAAATTATTTTGAAATTTCGTCATTTTAAGATCAAAATGGGAGACTAACTTGTACAAGACCACTAAGTGGTTTATTGCAAAAAGTGGTTTAAATCGATCAAAATTTATGAAAAACGAGTAAATTCAACGAAATTTGCACTAATATGGATCAAAATATTTTTATATTCTATATTTATTATTATTATTTTGCATAGGAAATAATTAATTTATTATTTTTTATAGAAAATAATTTAGATTTTATTTTTATAATTATTTTCCGACGGCTAAATGCCATCGGAAAAAGTCAATGAATTCATTTTTTGTTATTTTCAAACGGAAAGAATACGTTGGAAATATCGAAAAATAATTATTATAGTTATACATATTATTGCAAAAAATAGATTAAATTAGAAAAAAATGGTTAAAATCAATGAAAATGGGTGGATAACGAGTTAAATAAATCAATAAGGATTTTAAATCGATGAATTTTGTGAAAATATGAGTTAAATTAGTGAAAAAATGGTTAAATGGGTCAAGAATGGTCTAATTAATCAAATGGGGAAAAAATAAGACGAAAATAATTTATATTTTTTAATTATTTCCGACGGAATAATTCCGTCGGAAATAATTAATTTTCCATTTTTTATTTTCTAGAATATTTTCCGACGGATTTAATCTGCCGGAAAATAATTAATAACCTTATTTTTTGTTTTTTTGTTTTTAAAAAAAATATTTTCCGACGGATTTAATCCGTAGGAAATTGTTACTAATTTTTTAAATTTTTTATATATTAGTTTCCGACGGATTTATTCCGTCGGAAATTATTACTAATTTTTTGTTTTTAAATATTTATTTTCCGACGGCTTTAATCCGTCGGAAATTTGTAATATTTTTTTTTATTTTTTAAAAATTATTTTCCGACGGATTTAGTCCTTCGGAAATTATTATTTTTGAAATTGTTTATTAAAATTTAATGCTATTTCCGATGGCTTTTTACCTCCGTCGGAAAATCCGTTGGAAACTTTCGCCGGATAATTTCCCGTCGGAACTCGAAAGTTCCGACGGATATTTTTTCGTGGGAAAATCCATCGGAAATTTTCGATGGATTTATGTCCGTCGGAAAATCGTGCTTTTCTTGTAGTGTGCGAATCTTCCGTCCACAAACCCCATAGTAATGACTTTATCATTTTGAAATTGGTTACGGATTGACTTTTCCTATTAGCCTTCAAACCTTCAAACACACCCAAATGAAAACATATCTAGCTTAAGCTTGAAGAAGAAGCCATTAATACTTGAGAACTGAGCTTAAGTATTTGCTAGAAGAAAAAACCCTATTTCCACATCACAATGAAGAAATTGAGGAGGGAATGGCTGCCCGTGTTTATACGGGTACCACACGTGCCTCACATGCACTTAACCGATGAGGCTAAACTTTCGTTAAAAAACTAACGACAGTATGATTTTTGATATTTTGGTGAGAAAATTGAAACTTTCCCGTTATGTGGTACCAAAATACATAACGGAAAACTATCTAGTTCTTGATCTGATAGTGTTCGTATAATTGAGTAGCTTTCGACTTGAGCTTCCCCCTCTCACATGGAAGAGGATGATGACGTGAAAATAGGGCTTGAAAGATACCCTCGTGAAATTGTAACGTCTTCCCGTAACGGTTAAGTATCTAGTTCTTGATCTAATAGTGGTTTCGTATAATTGAGTAGCTTTCGACTTGAACTTCCCCCTCTCACATGGAAGAGGATGATGGCGTGAAAATAAGGCTTGAAAGACACCCTCGTGAATTTGTAACTTCTTCCCCCTTTTGTAAGGCTTTTGGTAGTCATTACAGTTATTTTAGCTATTTTTAAAATTATTGTAAATATTAGTATATAGTTTTCTTATAAATTAGTCATTATCTCATCTAGCTCTCTCATTATAAAGGGCAAATTATGGATATCACTCTGAGGTAAGATCTAATTACGAAAATCTTCCTCACGTAATTGTATTACAAAAATTCCCCCGTTTTTTAATTATATTTAAAAAATAAAAGAATTTTATTTACACATTTGATTGAATAATTTTTTTATGTTTATAATAATAATAATTTAATTAATTTTATTATAATAAACATAAAAAGTAAATCAAAAAAATTATATTGTCTTTCTAAAATTTTCTTATTATTTTTATAATTTTAAATTTATTAATACATTATACAAATAATTAATATAATTAAATTGTAAATAAATTTCTTTTATTTATAAAATTTTGTTAATGAAATTTCGTTTAATTTATTATTAAAAAAATGTTAATAAATATGTAAAACTAAGGTTCTTTTAGTATTTTTTGAAAACTTATACAATTTTTTCAACTTTTTGGTGGTGAATTTTTAATTATCAATTTATAATTTATGAGATATTACCAGAAGCATCTAAGCTTTGATTTTTTTTAAGATAATACAAATATTAAAAACAATACCGTAGGTGCAAAGTTGAAACTTTTTAGTGATAATGGGTTAATTGTAAGATGTTGACTAAACTCGGGGTAATTTTTGTAATACCCAATACGCGAGGGGAATTTTCGTAATTAAGCCTTACATCAGGGGGAGGGGTATTCATAATTTACCCTATTATAAAAGCATGAATAGGGTAGTCTATTTCTAACCTCTTTTGTACAGACTATAACACTCCTACGTGATTTAATAAGCAAGAGAAACTCAAGAAATATAGTTAGATTAGGAATTATAATGTATAGTTAGATTTTGAGATAAAAATTTAAAATACTTAACATAATACAATTTTAACAATAAATTTAATAGGCAAAAGATACGGCCCTACAATGTCATAAATCATATCATTGGTCATAGTGACATTTTAAAAAATAAATAATAGCTAATTTGGACATTCAATAGTTTAATGGGTTTATTTTAGTTTGGTAATATCTTTTCCATTCAAGTAAGAATAACAAATTAGTTTTCATAAATTAAAAATGAAAAATAAAAAGCATTATTCCTATGTAAAATACTTAAACTAAATGAACTCAAACCAGTAATCAATTCAAGTTATGAAGGATATGAGCTCTTCTTAGTAATGTTGAAATTTGTAGAAGTGAATAAACTATTTTCTCCTTTATAGATCAAGCTAGAAAAACATTTATTGAAAATATTTAATGTTTATTTTAAATTTGTTCTTAAATGATACAATATTTATAAAAATCACCTATTAAGTTATACATTATCAAATTTTAATTGTTCTTGAGAATTCAACTGAAAAATAAGTTTTCTTAATAAAAGTAAATATTTTATCTTTATTTTGTATTTAATTATCATTAATCCAAATATTCAAATGCATACAATATATGGTTTTATAAATAATGTGGTCATTATTTACTTAAATTTATCGTCAAATTGAAAATAGGTAAAACTAAACTAAATATGTAATTTTTTTATTAGGAAACATGATAATTATACATGAATTTGCATTTATCTCCTAAAACTTAGTTTACGGTATAGCTCTCTCATGAATAATTAATATTTCATTTAACTTATTAAAAGATGAGTATAATGTACAATTCAAATCTACAAAAATAAATTTTCAATAAAATATTTTGGTTTTTACTAGGTCACATGATAACTATATATATACACACATCTCCCATATTATCTCATAAAAGTTAATTTTCGGTCTAGCTCTTATATGAATAACTAATATTTTATATAACGTGATTAGAAATAATTATAATCTATATAATACTTCAAAGTTATAATAATATTCCTATTGATACTATTTTGTAACATGTTAAACTTTTCTTTAAGAACTACTTTTATAATATTTATAGGCATCATATTATTTCAAAATTTTAAATAAATCGACACACGTTACACGTGTGCATATTTCTAGTTATGTAAAATTTGTGGTGATTGATGAGTTTGGTCTTTTTATTTCAAAAGTAATCTTGCAAGAACTAATTTCAATAAAGAAAGAATTACAATACAATCCTATTATTGTTTTGAGTTAAAATGAGAAATTACATGAATCATTGTATTAAGAATCTATCTGAATTTATAAATCAGGCTTATTATCGGTATTAGTAAAATACATATTAGTGAAACTAGAACTTGAGAATTCTTTGTCTTGGAACCTTATCTTTTATGATTAAGTTACGATAATTAACGTCTGGAAATATAAAGATTGATTAAAATATTAATTTAATTTAATTGAATTACGTTTGTCACTAGTCACTACCTCCACCCCCCACCCCCACCCCCCACCCTTTAAAATCCACATGTTTTCCTCAAAACAGGAAAAAACCACAGCCACCAATTTCCACATGTTTGTTTAAATTGTGTTAGCCCTTTAATTCCAACATATTTAATTTCCATCTTTCCTTGAGATTTCTTTTCTTCCATTAACTACTAATTTCCGTCTTTAGCCAAAGATACGGAGTGGATAATATTTTATTAATTCATTAATGAATATTTCAAATTATTTAATAATATCCAAAATATTGTATAGTATTGCCACCATAATGACACATTCCATTCCGATATGCAAAGTTTTTTAATTACCTTATTATTTAGTAATTAGTAAAATCACGCCCGTAATATAATTGGTAGGTTGGTCAAACAGTGAAAAGCCTTTAAAATGCCAACTGCGACATACACTATTGGTTAGAAATTTCGCGAAAACATAACATATCTCTCTTTTCTCTCTCTCTCTCTCGAGTTCGGGGAAAAACCTTTTCAGTTTTCGTCCCTGCAATCTAGGGTTCCCCGTTTCACTCTCTGATATACATATCTATATATTGATATTATCAATTGGTTTTATTTACTGATCTGCGGTGAGTTCAATGTCTTGAATTTGGATTTTGAATTTTAGATTTAAATTGAATTTGAACTCGAATTGAATTGCAGTAACGGATCATGACGATTCCGGATTCGTCGGGGCTTGATTTCATGATGGAGAATGGATCGATAGAATTGCCATGCAAGCCGGAGGAAGAGAGAAGGATTGTTCAGGAATTGACCGCTAAAGCTGAGGCTAATTTGCGCCAGGGCAATTTGTATTACGCTATATCTAACAGGTTTTTTTTTTTCTTAACTGATATTGTGATAGTTAATTCAGTGTTTTCAGTTAACTCTGTTTTTATTGCGTTCTAGTACACTTTAATTTCTTGAAGTTATGCTTGTGGACTTTGTACATTTCGTGGGAACATTGTAACTCGTAAGTATAAAGTTCCAGATATAATGAGCATGAGTGAGGATTATGTAATTGGCTAATGTATTTATATGTTTTTTGTAAGCTACCAAATGTATGATCAGTTGTAAACTTGTGATTAGTCTTCTTTTTGATTCAATAATGATGTTGGACCACAAGTTATGTTTGTATATCTGATTGGAAGAAAACTCCATTTAATATTTAATTTTTTTAATTGAGAATTAACACTTTGCTTGGTTCTTGGAGGGGGGAGAGGTTTTCCAATTTTATTCATGATAAGATTCTTATTATGCTGCTCTTGTAGGATATACTAGAGTGGGATGGGAAATAGAAGGCAGGAAGATAAAATTATTCTCTTTGTTCTTTTTACATCCTGTTGACCGTGTTAGTTTAATATTTTAGTGTAATTTGCACGGTTGCACCTATATACCTATTATATTAGGATTTTTAAATTAGATTCGAATGACTATGCCTCTCTTTAGTATTTATTCCATTCTTTTTTCTACTCTTAGATGGACCTGATGTATATACCCTGTAAGCTGGCTTATTTCTCTAATGATGTTTCCACTGCCAAACATGGGCTTATGTTCAACTTGACTTTGATCTTAGTAAGATTTCTAGGAAAGCTGTGATGGATGTCACAGTTTTATGCACAGCTAACAAAGAATAGGTATATAGAGAATTTTTCAGTATATGAAGCGCCATTTCAACTTTTGGGTGTTGTCTATGAACCTTTGGACACAAAAAATATTGTGCTTTTCTAATGCTGTGGAATGGCTTAATTACACTAATTTTCTAGGGGATTGTTTCAAATCCGCTTTTGAGTGGTAAGTGGAACCTATGGTTCATACAATCTATATCATAGGAATTTTGCTGTAGTGGTTTTTGGATGAAATTTTTGGTATAGGTGGCCAATTGTTGAGTTAAAAAATCATCTATTCATATCCAGACAACTACATAATTACTCTGTGGATTTTGCAGGTGGTTCATCTCCTGGCAAAGGTACACTGGGCAAGTAGAAGATGCCTATCCATTTGACGATCAGTCTGGATCACTAACATCAAATTCAAAGGATAGGCCTGGACCAATTGATAACAGTGACATTGTTGCGAACGGAGAGGATAATAAAGACAATGACCCGCAACTAATTAGAACTTTGGAAGAAAGGCGTGATTATGTGTTAGTTCCACAAGAAGTCTGGGAGAAGCTTTTGAAGTGGTAATTATTACGACTAAGAATAGATTTTTTTCTTCATTTCCAATCTGTTAACAGGTTACGACTAATATTTTCAAGGGTAAGGCAAAATTACTAGGCCAACTGTATACATTATTTTTTAGTTCCCCTACCTTTTCATTCTCATCAAGACAGACAGAATAGAATCTGGTGGAATCAATGTGGAGAAGATGACTTGCTGTCTTGCTTTGTCGTTTGTTTGGGGGATTATAACTGCGTTTTTGTGTAATCTTTAGCTATTTTCTTTAGTGGTTCCACTTCTGCTGTTTCCCCACTGCAATAGACTCATTCTATATATAAGGGACAGGCTTATGGGACATGTAACTGCTTTCCACCATGTTTTGTTGAATCTCTTATTTTATTTGGTCCTCAGGTACAAAGGAGGCCCAGGATTGCCACGGAAGATGATTTCTGTTGGGGATCAACAGAAGCAATTCTGTGTGGAGGTTTTCCCTTTGTGTCTTAGGTTAATTGACTCCAGAAACCAAAATGAAGTAGTTATAAAGCTAAGTAAAAAGGTAGCTATCTGTGCCTCAACTTTAATACCTTCTTTCTAGTAACATGTGATGACCTTTTGATTTGATATAAAAGAATAGTGCATGTGTGTTTGATGCTGCTATATCTTACCATCTTAGATTTTATTGATTGTTGACTGCTGTTTCCTCTCCATTGACACTGTAAAACTTGGTATCATTGTAGTTGTTCTTTTGAACCTTAAAGATGATGAACCAGATTACTTACATACGTATGTGTTTATAAGGAGCTTTGTTGCAAATATTCACTGCCATTTTAGCTGTACTCCCCTCTTCCTTTTCATGGATATAATGTTCTAACTTTTTAAACATGCGCTTACCTTTCCCCTGGAAACATGATAATTGTGTAGCTTTGATACATATGAATTTGATGATATTTTCTTCACATGAAAGTGTAAGTCTGAGAGTTTCCGATAAACTTCAGTTTCCATTTTTTGAATACATACACGCTTGTGGGCTTAATTTTTCATTTTCTTTTTTGCAACAAGAAAGATCTAAAATATATTTTCCACAAGAAGGATTCCAGTTAAAACCTTCTTGTATCATGATACCTGAGTTCTTTCTGTCTAATTTTGTGAATCAGGCTTCTTTACATGACCTCTACGAGAAAGTGTGTCGACTTAAAGGCTTAGACCTAGAAAAGGTGTGCTTATACAGTATTGATTCCAGCTTTACCTCTTTGACTATGATATTCAAAAGATCACAGGTTTGTTTGTATCTCTTTTATACTAAATACAGGCATGTATCTGGGACTACTTCAATAAGCAGAAGCAAACTATATTAATTTCTTCAAACCAATCCCTGGAAGAGGCTAATTTGCAGATGGATCAAGATGTAAGTTCAGGGATCATTGTTAATATATTGGGAGGAATCATTGCTGTCTGGTCTTAACATCATTTTGTAGAGTATCTTAAGAAGTTACGGATAGTATTCCATTACTGTAATATGTGGTCACTTCAAATGCTTCAACTGGTATCTTCCAATCCCTTTGTTCGTCTTATATCTCTAAGGCTCTTTTTTGTTACAATTTATTGAAATTATATAATCCCTTGCACTTATAATGCCCCTTATGGAAAGTGAAGTCCTATGAATAATCTGCTTATAATATTTGATATCTTTGAGTAAAGATAATTTCAACAGGTCCATTCAGAAATCTAAATAATAAGAATGCCAAGCTTGGCCATTTTAGGCCTATTTATGATATTACCCTAGTTTCGGTATCCTACATTACTATCAACAGAGTGTATTGCTTTTGAATTTTCTGGAGGGGTGTTTTGTGAAATGTTCCATTACACGGCTAAATTGAGAATTGTCTGTTTAGCGCCTTTTCCAACTGTCCTTGGTTTGTATTACTTAGTTTCTTAATTATTTGAGGAAATTATTGTACCCTTAGTGGTTTCTGAAGACTTCTCATTTTTCAGATTCTTCTTGAGGTGGCAACTGATGTATATGGCATGGATTCAACTGGAAATGGCTTGGCATTGGTTCCAGTAGAACCAATAAGATCCCCTTTTTCAATTGCTGGTGGTCCAACTATGTCCGAAGGGTATTCAACTGGTTATAGCTCTAACTTATACCAGAGAAGTACTCTTACTTCCACATCTGGAGACATGGAGGATGGGTATGATAGTTTTAAGCCTGTAGCCAGGGGAGATAGGGATGGCTTGGCAGGACTGCAAAATTTGGGGAATACTTGCTTCATGAATAGTGCTATTCAATGTTTAGTTCATACACCGCACCTCGCTGAGTACTTCTTGGAAGATTACAGTGATGAGATCAACAGAGAGAACCCTCTAGGAATGCATGTAATAAAGTAGCCTATGTTTAGTGCAATATTTCCAATGAGATAAACAGACAACTCTAGTGACAGTTTTTGTTATGCAGGGGGAGCTTGCGCTTGCGTTTGGTGAGTTGTTGAGAAAACTTTGGTCCTCTGGTAGAACACCGGTTGCACCTCGTGCATTTAAGGGGAAACTTGCTCGTTTTGCTCCTCAGTTTAGCGGGTATAACCAACATGATTCTCAGGTCAGTCTTTTAACTTACAAAAAATTGGAATATATTTATGACTTTATGTGATTATTGTAGTGGTACTTAATACTTGATTCTTGCACGTCTCATCATTTGAGAGATTGTCATATTTATTTTGATAATGTTTTCATATTAATCAATCTAAAATTTTAGTTTATCAGCGACGAAATGAGTTTTTCATAAATAAATTTACAACAATTTCACATGTGATAAGAACACTGTTTATTCCTGTATTGAGAATGTTGTGGAAGTTGTTTGGGAGACGTATGTTGAGTGAGCGGCGTGAATTGCTTAGAAGATTCTGTTATAACTATGAAGTTCTGCTTGCCGCTTAATATCTGTTTTAAGAGTCTGATACCAGATATTTTTTAATTCTTATTCTGATATCTTAAAATCATCCTTTGGGTAATTCGAAATATGATTTATTGGTCAAATATGTCTTTCTAAAAAAAAAAAAAGACATGACTTTCTAAATCAGTGGTAATTTTGTCTACATACAGGAACTCCTCGCCTTTTTACTTGATGGGCTTCATGAGGATTTGAATCGCGTTAAGCAGAAACCATACTTCGAAACAAAGGATTCTGACAGTCGACCAGATGAGGAGGTTGCTGATGAGTATTGGAGATACCACAAGGCCAGAAATGATTCGGTAATTGTGGATATTTGCCAGGTAAATAAAATTTATTGATAATACATCAAAGTATTATTTTGATATACTCAGCGGTACTTCCCTTCAAACATAAGTAAAAAACTTAGTAGTCTCAGTGCATGCGTGGTTTCTTCCTCTGACTTAGGGTTGATTTAACTTCAAATAGGAGTAGTATTTCCTTTTAAATGTATAGATAAGCTGAAGAATCAGTCCTTGCCACTATATTTACGATGTTTCATGCTATTTTAATTAGCAAGAAACATGCATCAAATGTTTGTTTTGTATCTTAATCTTTTTGAGGAACTTTAGTTGCCACTGATTTTATTTCTCCTTTCCAGTACTGCCTCTGACTAATGGTTTTTTGTAATTTGTCAGGGACAATACAAATCCACACTGGTTTGCCCATTATGCGAGAAGATATCTATAACATTCGACCCCTTCATGTATTTATCCTTGCCACTTCCTTCAACAGCTACTCGATCATTGACGATAACAGTATTTTATGGGGATGGAAGTGGCCTACCTATGCCATTCACAGTTACTGTTCTGAAGCAGGGATGCCTCAAAGACCTTGCACAGGCTTTGGGAACTGCATGCTGCCTATGTAGCAATGAATACTTGCTCCTTGCTGAGGTTATAACATTTCCTTTTCCTTTCTGTTATTAATCTAAGTTTCTGCATACATACTTTCATATCCTGGTTTATTCACTGAATTTTTATCTGCAGGTCTATGAACATCGGATATATCGATACCTGGAAAATCCATCTGAACCTTTGGCTACAATAAAAGATGACGAAGTTATTGTTGCTTACAGACTTCCTAAAAAGGAGTCAGGTTCAACCAGGCTAGAGATATGCCACCGATACCAGGAAACGTGAGTTCTCTTTTTTGATTGGTAACTTGCGAAATTATTTTTGTAGAATGGCAGCAGTTTCAATTATTGGGGTATCACGTGGAAGAGTTGTTGGTTTCTTTGGCAATATTGTTATAAAGTACACTTAAAGAAAATAATTGCTGGTGAAATATATTTTGAGTTTTCAAAAGTTACATCAATCACACCAAAAACATCAAGATAACTGTTGCAATGGTGCAGGTCATGGGTACAGTCCTTTTGGATAATTTTATATGACAATGCCACATGCCACCATGTAATAATCGTAATTGAAGGGTATGGGACCTTGATCCCACATAGGTAGTATAGAATAGTGATGTGAGGTGTATATGGCTTTGGGCTCTCCCACTTCAATAGCCTAGAATACTGATGTGGTTTTTTTTTTTTTTTTTTTTTTTTTTTTTTTTTTTTTTTTTTTTTTTTAGGGCCTTGGCCTCTCCCACTTCAATAGCCATCTTTTAGGGGTAGCATTCTCCAAGGTCATAACACACCTTTAAAATGGTTCTAGCCCTAACTTTCACCGTATCATGATATAGTTTGAAAAATAAAATGATGTTACCACATTTGGTGTATTTTCAGTTATTATTTATTAATAAGAGTTGTTCAAAAGTGTGATATCTGGTTCGTCAAATGACATTCTAGTTAACCTTCGATTATTTATTTGCCAGCTGACCATGATTTCACTTTTTTCTTTAGTGAGAAGAAGCTGTTCCTGACACCTTTAGTTACTCTCTTGGAAGAACCACAATCTGGATCAGATATTGATATAGCCGTTGAAAGAATCCTGTTACCTCTAAGAAGAAAACCATTTTGTTCCTCGACAACGATACAAAGTGGCAGCAGTGAAAATGGTTCATCTTTGCCACATGAGCAGATGAAAAGTAGCACACAATTGGAACCTGTAACCCAATCAACAGACATAGAACCAGAGAGAATTTCTAGTCCAGAATTGTCATTCCGGCTTTGCATCACTGATGAAAAAGGTTTGCGATGCAAGCCAATAGTGAAGGACGATTCACCAATAGATTTTGGTCGTTTGGTAAAAGTCATGCTGGACTGGACTGAAAAAGAGAATCAGTTATATGATGCAAGTTATTTAAAAGATCTACCTGAAGTTCACAAGACGGGAATTCTCGCTAAGAAAACCAAGCAAGAGGCTATCTCTCTATTTTCGTGTTTGGATTCATTTTTGAAAGAGGAACCTCTAGGCCCCGATGACATGTGGTATGTTCTATTATAAAAAATTTAAAAAGACGTGGTATGTTCTAATACTTCTGTTGGCACTTTCTTTAGTTTTCTTAGCTTGCTTGTTACTGGATGCAGGTATTGTCCCAGATGCAAAGAACATAGACAAGCAACTAAAAAGTTGGACTTGTGGAGGTTGCCCGATGTACTTGTCTTTCATTTGAAACGGTTCTCCTATAGTCGGTGGCTGAAAAACAAACTCGACACTTTTGTCAATTTTCCCATTCACAATCTTGATTTAAGCAAATATGTTAAGTGCAAGGATGTATCTGAAAGCTCACATGTTTATGAGTTGTATGCCATTAGCAACCACTATGGTGGCCTTGGTGGCGGACACTATTCTGCTTACTGCAAGGTAATTGTGTAGATCTAGCACTTAATAACACATCATATGTTTCTTTTTTCTCATTTGAATTTTAGGAAAAAACAATAATCTATTTTCCTTTTTTTTTACAGCTAATTGATGAAAACAGATGGTATCATTTTGATGATGCTCATGTTTCGCCAGTTAATGAGTCCGAAATCAAGACATCTGCTGCTTATGTACTGTTCTACCAAAGAGTTAAAACTGAGTCCAACGGAATTCTTGGGGAGCCATCCAGAGTTCGTAGGGCTTCTTGAAGTCTGTACCACAGTCCACTATTGATTTATTTTTTGCTATAGATGGTCCTCATGCTATCATGCTCTTGGGGAAGCTATTGATAATTGGTTATGTCCGTATGGCATGTGGCATTTGCTCCAGGAAGGCAAAGCTTGTTGGGGATTATCTTTGGAAGCAATTGACGTAATTGGCTTTGCTGAAGTTTAGTACCTGACTAGAGGACCTATGAATTTATTATGTTCACCCGGACAGACGGAGCAATATATTATTTGAAGGCATTAATTTTTGTAGGGAAATTTTGGATGGCGATGAGGTATTTAAAACATAATTTGTAGGGGCTTTTAACCGATGCATTTTGGTTGTAGTGGTTAAATGGTTGGCCATTCTCATGCGAACATTAGATGAGTATTTGTTTTATTTTATGAAATTATATGTTTAGGAAGGTGTCATGTTACAATATTTTAAGAGTTTGAGTTGATGTAAAATTTGTGACTCATGACTTGTTAAGTTTATTAAATTCTAATAAACATGAATCCCTTCAAATAAGAATCTTAATTATAAATTATACTAAGATTCATATTAAGGTTGCGTTCGGTTGCTAGGATATACAATTAACCCAATTACGTTTTCGGGCCATTAATATAATCAGCCCAACAAAATAATTACCCGTTCGGCAGATTATAGTAGCCCAAATTAGCAATTCAGTCTCGGCCCAATTCATGTGTTCGGTTGACCCGTTAATATTTTTTGGACAATTCTACTCCTTCACCCGCGACTTGATCCGTCCGTCCACTTGAAGACATCCTGGCCATTGATTTGGTGGTACCCAAACCCTAGATCGACCTCATTTGGATTTCTTCATTTCTCTCTCAAATCGAGCGGCGCATCTAGGGTTTTCTTCATTTTTTAGGTTTCGAGCATCTTGGTCAATATGGTCAGTTCATTTTAAATTACCATAATGGGTGTAACATTTGTTTGGGGGAGTTTTGAAGTAAATTAGATTTCAAACAAGTTTTCTATTTGTGCACTTCAATGCTTTACTTGACCTTTTGTATTTTTCATATTTTGGCCATGTGATGATTTCGTTTTTATGCTATCTGATGGTATTTGATGTTGTAATTCCAACTAGAAATGCATTGTTGAAGTAGAATGAAAATGATAGGGCCTTTTTACATGAATTGATGGTAATGGTGTACCTCATGGTATTATATTCCCTTATTTATGTAAAAGCTTTATGATTTGTGCATTATAATGGGTAATGATGCCCACTGTATTTCCTATATTCATGCTGGTATGTTGTTTTCATTTTTGTAATGCTATGTTATCTAACATTTTAGTCTTGGACAATTTTATTTTTTAGGTTTTGAGCATCTTGGTCAATATGGTCAGTTCATTTTAAATTACCATAATGGGTGTAACATTTGTTTGGGGGAGTTTTGAAGTATATCAGATTTCAAAACAAGTTTTCTATCTGTGCACTTCAATGCTTTACTTGACCTTTTGTATTTTTCGTTTAATGCATGACCTGACCTTTTGTATACTTGATATAAATGCATTACTTGCCTCTTTGTAGTGAACATATACATTACACACATTCCCAGAATGTATTTATTGAGTTGGTTGAACACAACCCCTCGATATAAACTCTCATAATATCAACAATTTTTGTATATCATCTCAACTCTTCAAGTACCATTGCTCATCCCAGTCTGTGGTAAGTATAGTTTAAAATCAGTGATGGCTGGAGTTTGAACAAACTTCCAGGTTTGTGAACATGCTATATCAGGAGTCTAAAGAAGGAGATCTCAAGGACTTGGACGTTCTATCTGGGGTATGTCAGCGTATCTCGTCCGAACTGTCCGCACTATATGGCATGAGGTTCAGCTTGATTGGAATAAAAAAGTTGGATAATGTGAGAGAGAGGAATGAAACTTTCAAGAAGTTTCTGGAAACCCCTGGGGTATCATATGATGCATAGACTTGGTAAACAATAATTACTGGAGAGTTATCAATGCTCATGTAAGTAACCTCTAATACAGTAGATTCTTTTTTTATTTTTTGAATATGTACTATGTCTGATCAGTTGTTTGTCTTTGTTTTGTAGGAGGAGTCCGAATGGTTCAGGCATTTCAGGATGCACGGTGAGCCTTTGCATCTGAAGGTTAAATTCATCTTTGACACACAGGGTGTTGGTTCTTTTCCCAAGGACCTCATCGGATTACCTGGTTTGGCTCATACACGTCCGAGAATCGGACGATAATGAGCTTGTTGTGGTCCCTATGGGTACAACCAATTTCAGCTGTTCCATTTGATGTAGGGAATGAAGTTGTTGCTGATAATCTTGGGGGTGAAGTTGGTCCATCTCATGTTGGTGACCCTGGTTCAAGTGGTGGTGGATGTGATGATGGGGGGATGTTCGAGAACAGTTTGTGGATGGTTGATTAGGATGTGGAGAATGGTTTGGGGGAGTGCAGTACCCGTTTTACTTTGTTTCAAGGACTTTTTTATGATGTTTTATATTTGAATGTTTCAAGGACTTTTTTTATGGTATTTATAAGTTATTGTAGTTTGGTAATATTTAATGTGATTCCATTGCACAATTTTATGTAATTGCATGTAATTGCATATTTCTAATATTATGTCTTGTTAATTTCTACTTTTATTAATATTTATGGGTACTGCCATTTAATGTTTATTATAGTGTTTAATATTTTGCAAGATTGCAGCAAGTACACAATTTTAGGCCATGTACAGAAAATGTCCAAGTACCTCAGTTTATTTGCAAAAGAGAACAGTTTATCTACAAAAGTTTATCTGCAAAAGTAAAAATAGACCAAGTCCTTGTACAGGAGAATCAAATCCAAGCAGTGTGTTTAAATCTATATAGAATAATAAAATCTTACATACAAGATGTTAGGTTCTTGTTGATTTGATAATACACAGACTAGCTAGTTATCATAAATTGCACATAGGTCCCCTTAAATACACATTTTTGTATTAGCAGGTATCATCAATACTAGTATAAATTCCACTCTATAATTTCCATAATGGATGTGCAACAAAACACCCTCAAACTTTGAATTGTGTTAACACTTGTTCTTCCTCTTCCCAATATGACTACTTTTGTCCTTCGTCCTCAGTCCCATTTCTTTTACTCGGATAAATGGCCTAAAGAAATTGATGATTATTTGATTGAGTTTTTAGAAACTGACTTTTACTACGAAAATGAAATTCTCACTTATGGCGTTAGCCACGTTGTTCGAAAAGCTCGTGATGAAGTTAATGTGTTCTTCCATCGTTCTTTCACTACAAAGGAAATAATGGCTCGTGTCGAACGGCTAAAACGGCGACATGCCTTATTTTCGCATGAAGGAATGTTTTCGGGGTAACGTGGATCCTATCACAAACATTGTTGGAATCGACGGAGTGGAAATTGTAAAAAATCTGTGCATGGTAAGACATTATATTTATTCGTACATTTTCATTGTAAATTTTTATAAATTACCTGTCAAATATAAGTAATTTTTAACAATTTCATTGTAGGAATCTCCATTTTATGTAGCGTATGCAATTAATGGAGAACCCAAGTGGGTTGATTTGTGTGAAATATTTGGATACCCATCCAAGTTCCCATTAGCTCCACCACCCGCTTGCCCGATTAACCTTCAATGGTTCGAGTTAAACGATGCATCGATTGCCGGACAGGAAACACAGGTCCCAGATCCCATCAACCCTCAGCAATTTACCTTCTCACCGAGTGGAAATGATAATTTTTGGAATGAATTGATTGATTACAATAACACAGGAGCCGAGTCCGAAATTGACGAGCTTGAAACATCTAAAAACGTTGTTAAGTGTCTGTGGGCAGATATGGGGACGTCAAACGAGAATACTGGAGTAAAAAAATGGTTGATGCAGATTGTTCAACAGACAATTAATTTCAATCACACTGGGTTCTCGTGTTGGCGTTCTTTGTACTGTGTTGTTTTATATTATTTGTAATGTGCTGGTCATGTTGTTTATCAATTACTGTTGTATCGTTTCATGTTATTTGTACTTGTGTTGCCAATGTTGTTTCTAATGTGTTGTGCATGTTGGTAATGTTGTTTTATAAATCGTTCAGAATTTAAATGGTATGTTAATTCCACATGTTTATTCATCCAACATTGAACTATGAATATGAAACAACCAAAAATATGTATTGCCAAAGTACCAAAAAATTGATATATATGTACCAAAGTACCAAAAAATAGATACTCAAGGCAAACCATCCAATATCATTGATAATAATCCTATATATTATATCATCAATCATCCAACATGCAAAAAAAAAAAAATATATATATACATAATTACATACCACAAGTACCAAACATGATTATCAAGGAAAACCATCCAATATTCTAATATATGCTAACTACTAATAAATCATCCAACAGTGAATATAATAATCAAGCCATTCAAAATGTAAAACCATCCAGATTTAATTAAAATATACTACTTATCCATGCCATCCAAAATATCCAAAAAAACGACGCCAATTACCTTCGAACCACAACCAACCTCGGAATGTTAGTCAAGGCATTTTGTTGTTTAGCATCATGTGGGCAATGTGCTCTTGGTTATTTTCATTCGATTTCAAGAACAAATTCACATGTTTTGCATTATCCATAATCTTGGCCATGAAATCTGCTGGAGATTGGCCACCAGTTGGAGATTGGGACCAAGACCCGCCTTGTTGAAGCCCCAGCTGGTGCTGATTTCTTTCTTGAAGAAGACCTCTCCTAGGCTCCGTCATTTTTCTGTTTGACCAAAAAAAAAAACAATGGGTTGTATTTGTAAATAAAATTGAAACCTAGAAACGTTTATGCTACAAAATACAACCAAAAGCAAGATTTGCAGTTTTCCTTTCCTTCTTTTTTTATAATTAGATTTTCAGTTTAAATCATACTGACTGAAAATTTCGAACATAAGAACCGTACCTGCGAACATTAATTTTGGGACTGTTTATTCTGATGAACATTTAATTCGTCAATTGAAAGAATTATGATGAACTTTAATTACTTTGGATAGGTTGTTTTTCTAAATTCATTTTGACGAACATGAATATTTCTTCAAACTCATTTCATTGAAAACTGAACAAATTTAGGGCGGCGATTTTGTAGAGATGAAGAAGGAGAAATGAGTGAAATGGGATATTCTATTGTGACTCGCTCTTTAAGAGTCACCATAATTGTGCTTCATTGTTTGTACTTCGTGCCTTAAAATTTGTACATGTTATACAAATGTATACCATTGACATATTTTGTGTATTACATCCAAAAAATAATAAACATTACATTGTAAATACCAATTTTACATTATTATCCTTTGTAAAAAATACTCTAACGACCAAAATGTCTCTCTAATTTCATCTCTCCCAAATTTTCTCCAAACCCTAACCCACCCCCTCCCCCCCACCCCCACCACCACCACCACCACCACCATCCCTCTGTACTACTAGTCCGACTAGAATGAGGATGGCGACGGCGAAGTGGCACTTCACTCGCCACAAGTCTGGCCGCGACCAGGAAGAAGGCGACACATCCCCATCGTTTCTAGTCGCAGCCAAAATGACGCATCTCTCCCATCTTCTCTCTGTTCCCCTCGCCCTCCCCCCTCATTTCATATATATGATTCACATCCACACTCCAAAACCACAAAAATGTTGTTATTTCATTCCATCTTTCCAATTTCAAACTCCAGGTCAAAAAAGTCAAGCCACAAAATCAAATCAATTCTCTTATTATACAAATCAATTATCTGATTATAACTGATTTAGTCAAGCTTTTGGTAAATGGATAATGAATCCATTCAATCAGGCGGCTTCTCATACATGGGAAGAAAATTCAGTGATCTCAACCTTGATAATTTCTCCTCCGCCTTCAATGATTGCAACAACGATAGATCCGACGAGTTTGAAACGACGTCGTCTCAAAGTCGTCGTCTCTTCCTCTGCTTTACGAACATCGAAGGCTTCACCGATGAAGCTTTACTGAATTTTTTCTTTTTTGTTTTAGTATTTTAATTTTTGTTTTAAAAAATAAAAAATGACTATCCCAGGCCTCCCGACGGCCTGGGTAATGGCGGAGCTTGGAGGATAGGTGGGGTTGGGTGGGTTGCTTAGTTTTTTTTTTTTTTTTTAAATTTAAGGGTATATTGGGACTTACTCAAATGAAGAGTTAGGGTATAGTGATAATTTTACAAGGTTAGGTGAAATTGTAAATCAATTTATTGACATTGTAAGATGACACGTGTCTAAATATAATTGGATTTCAAAATGGTTGTTGGTGACTCACTTTGAGGTGTGAGTCACCATAGACCATCCCGAGTGAAATAATCGTGTGTAGTGTCATATAGTGGAGCTAGACACGTGTCAATTAATTAGGAATAAAACACAATATGGGACACTCATTTGGAACAGAGATCCGAAACAGGGAGATAGAAATAAGTAATAAAGGGTGATATTTAATGACAATGAACTAAAATATTGTCCTAACGATGACCTAAAAATGAACGGAGTACAAAGTGAAATGAAAACAATGATTTTCAGTATGCAAAAAGTGAAAATAAGCACATATTGCAAATGAGTGATTTGAGTCTAATTTTTTTTTTCTTTTTGGTTGGTTACAGTAAGTAGTATGTGATTGTATGTGGGTTATTTGGCCAAATAAGTTTTTTGCACCACTCTCTATTTGTACTACCTATTGGGTAAATTTTAAGGCTCCCCCATCTCGGAATGGGTCTCCTGTACTACGCCATTAAAATACCAAAGGTCATTACCGTAACCTTCTTTCTCAACATATTCTCTCACGCCAGATTCGTCTTCGTTGGCGCAATCACTCGTCTGGGTCTGTACAAGCCACCCCCTGAAGAAGAAGAAAACAACAATTCCAACAATTATATTCTCATATTAGACGGCGCTTTTCCTTCTCTTGTTCCCATCCCAGTTCACGTTGTCACCGCCGCCATCAAGAATAGAGTACCCATTGTTCAGTATCGAGATTTCTTCCTCCTCCGCCATCAACAACAACAACAAGAGCAGAAGGTTATCGAATGCACTATTTGTTTGGAGCTTATAGAATGGATGGACAAGATAAGAGAGCTGTGCAATTGTAGCCATGTTTTCCATAGGGAGTGTTTGGACACTTGGATTGAAGAGGGACAGGTCACTTGCCCTTTGTGTAGATCTATGATGTTACCCCCAAAAACAAATCTTCTTATATGTCATAATCCCCAAAATCTTAATTAGTACTGTTGTTTGTAATTGATTCTTATCTTTGTTATTGGAAACTAATTTCTAACATATATAATCAGATGCATGCACTTGGGATCCCCTTGTTTTTTTCTTCTGAATTTGGAAGCTTTAGCTTTCTCTTAGTTCTGCAATTAGCACCGAGAGGTGTAAAACTGATTTACACGAGCTTGAGTTCTTGAAATTGTGATTGTTTAAATTAAAGATAGTTAGCCATGAAGATTGAGTTTCCTGATCTTAGTCTGCAGAGACTTGCTAAGGGCCGGTTGGCTTATAGATAGTTGAGATGTTTGCATCACTGATTTGTCTGGTGTATATTATAGTAATAAACTTGTCTAGTTTATGCAAGTCGCAGTAGGTAGAAAAAGGTAACCTTGGTATGATAACAATTATAGGTGATCTAACTCAGCTAATGTGCATACTTCATTTCTTATGTGATATTGGGATATTCTAATGATTTCATTTTTCTGTTTGAAGTCTGAACTAGTAATTGATTTGCCTGAATTATCATTTCTCCAATCATGTTAATCTGCACACGAAAGACAATTCTTTGGTACCAAATGTCCATGATTTAGATATAACAATAGACAATTAAACTCAAGAACAAGATAAAGGATAATGCGAAAGATGATAGATCACAATACCTAGCTTCTTAATTATAGCAATACAAATAACTCCTAATATTCATCAAGACAGGACAGGATATGGAGAGCGCATAGTATTAGCATGAAGTTGCTCTGGCGCATGTAGTTCTCACAGAAATTGGACTCCTCACATTGTGTTGTACCCCATCAATTAGTCAAGACAAGGCTTCCAAAATATATAGTATCTAGATTGTTGTGATTGTCACTTTGAAGGAGATTTTCTTGATCTTGGAGTTAAATAAAAAGAAAAAAAAGAAAAGAAAAACAGCAGAAGAGGGCTTGATTACCAGTCAGTAGGAGGTTCAACTATTACATGGTAAACTGGATTTGTGACTCCTATATATGTAGTATATTAGTTACAGTTCTGGTTAAGGTAGTTGAGTTTGTAAGATGTATTGATGGCAAATTTACATCTGAATTAAGATTGTTTTATTCGCACAGGTTATGGGTTGCCCATATAGCCAAGGAATAGGTAATTAATTAACATATATAGTCAATTGTTTCGATGTCGTATGTTCCTGGACTTGACATGAATGAAGCACGCACGCACCTTTGAGATTTGCAATTCCATTTCCAAAATGGAAAGAGTCTGTGGATAACCCTTGCAATAGCATGGAACGAGCCTATCGCGATGGCATCCATCACGCCCGTATGCTTCAGAGTTTGTATAAAGTAGGAGAAGAAGCCGCAACAGAAAGAGTCAAAGATATTAACTCCATCCTTGATATATTGCCTCGGGCTTTAAGTATATCACCAACTCTGTTTTGAACTTCCCAGCACACTTTGTACATTGGCCACATATGAGCCAGCATCCTTGCTGGAAACATTGAATCAATGTGATGTGAATCTGTTAATCTGTTACAAGTGTTGGGTGATAAACCATGTGGACGGGCTGCTGAATTAACTCAATTAAGCAAATCTTTGTAACATCGAATCTATTATACATTATTATACTTTTACTGTTATATAAACTGATATATTTTGAGGTTGCAAAGTGAGATTAAGCCAATCCAACTCCACATAATTGAGTTTAAAACACAACACAAGATATTGATAGGAACATCTTAGAAATGGAACTGATGATCTAATGCTGCTGAGATGAGGGAAAATCACCTCATGTGATCACGATGAAGGAAAATAACAGAAAAAGAAAGAAAGAAAGCTGAAATCTAAGGAAGAGTCGTATTAATCTAACAGAAAGCTAATCGGTATTAATCTAACAGAAAGCTAATAGAAAAAAGAAGTATACCTGACAGAATGCACCAGATTTTGATGGTGAGTAAGTAGCTAATTAAATTGATTATAGGGAAGGGGAAGGCACCGGATTTATTCCACAGGCGCCCTATTAAAAGTCAGTTGGCAGCGACTTTGGCATGATAGATTGCATGTAAGAAAAAGTGTCCAAATAGTGAACTCAATCATGCCAAATTTACATAACAAACTCTGAACATTATCTGTCAGTATTATTGGTTAGTGTTAGTGTTGTTGAACTAGGGATGAAGTGATCTTATTACAATACATTTCTAGTTCACCATCATCACCGTAACCATGGATCAAAATTAACCGAGAACACCAGAGAATGTTTCTATTTCTTACTAAACATGTTTTCTTTGATTATTATTGGATTAAAATTTTGTTTTTGAGTTAAGTTTTGGTCAGTTAACATTAAAAATAGCCTCAATACTGTTAGAAAACAAGAAGAAAAGAATCAGTCTCGCAACATTTTTCTGTTTTTCTAAGGGATGAGAATTCAATCAATATGATGGCTCCAATATCACCCACCACAAAAAAACTATGCAATCCGATGAATATATAGTTTTTATATAGGGGTAAAGGCAAAATACTCCTCTGTGTTAGCTAAACCTACAAGAAACTACCATGTGAAAGTTTTGTTGCGTTAAACTTTCTACTGCTTTCAAATAACCTGCAAAAAACACCCAATTTATAAAAAAAATAGGTCGTTTTGGATCGATATATTTCAAGAAACTATTTTTAAAATACTTCAAGTTGGTCCCTACAACTTCATGTGATAAATTTTTTAAATTGTTTCTTGAAATATGTCAATCCAAAAAGGTCTATTTTTTACAAATTGGCGGGTGTACAAGGTTTTTGAAAGCACAAGGAAGTTTGACGAAAAACACCCAATTTATAAAAAAAATAGGTCGTTTTGGATCGATATATTTCAAGAAACTATTTTTAAAATACTTCAAGTTGGTCCCTACAACTTCATGTGATAAATTTTTTAAATTGTTTCTTGAAATATGTCAATCCAAAAAGGTCTATTTTTTACAAATTGGCGGGTGTACAAGGTTTTTGAAAGCACAAGGAAGTTTGACGCAATAAAAATTTTACTGGATAATTTCTTGCAGGTTTATCATAATACAGGGGAGTATCTTGCAATTTTCCCCTTTTAAATATCTCCATTAATATATGAAAGAAAGAATTAATTAATTAATGAATAAAAAGAAAAGAAGACTGCAAAAATGTTCATAATTATATATAGGAGTGAGTGGGTTAAAATCCAATTACATAATTGATGACAAGAGATATTACAGTACGAAGAAAGAAATAAACTGCAGTGCTACAATACGATACAAGAGATCAAAGAATATTACTGTAAATTAGTTAATTTGACAAATAACCATCAATCGAACGGAACGGATGCTCAAATCAGAGTTTCAAAGCAGTTCAATCCATCAAACTCGGGAGCAAAACGAGGAGGAGCAGATTCCTTTGACTGTTTTGACTTCTTAATAAATTTCTCTACTTCACTGATTACCTGATGATGTTGATTATTATTATTATTACTAATGATCTTCTTTGTGTCGACTGAGGAGGAAGAAGAAGACATGGTGACTGATTTTCGCAACAACTCGTTGTAAACTATGGCATCAAATGAGCTGAAAATAGAATAATTCATTTTTTTTTGTATGATCAATAATACTACTGTGTTGAATTAGGAGGAGAAGCAAGAATACTGAGGTGGGCCGGGGAAGAAGAATATTACTTAGTAGATTGGGTGATGATTGAAAAAGGAAAGAGAGTACATGGGCTTATTTATAGTAATAGTGTTGGTTGGGACTAGGGAATGAACATAAATTAATTAAGAAAAAGGGGTTAGGCAATATATTCACGTCAGTTAACTTAGGACTTAGGATGATGCCCGGAAGGAATGAAACGCTGTCTTGATCTGCATATATTTTATACATACTACAGCAAATTAATTAAGGCCATCCTTTTCTGACCAGTTGTATTCCAGTCCTACTACTCTGGCTGACCAGTTTGGATCAATTACGACTTTTCAGTCAAGTCAAGTCAAGACAAGACGACTTCTTCAAATCTCTTATTTCAATTGACTTAAAATAAAAAATCAATTCGGGATTATTGGGCAGTTACATTTCTTTATTAAGATTGCTTATGAATCCATTATGTTTAGTTTAAACCTTTTTTCTTATGATTATGGATTTCCCTGAATGGAAGGAAATTCATATATTGTTGTAAGCTTAACAAATTAAATTGGCGCGCAAACTTATAGCAAAATTTTACAATTTGGTGGATAGTATTATTTTACACTAATTGATAGTATGACTCATCATTATGTAGTATTTATCCCATATTATGTGGTATTACAATGAAATGTATACCACATTCTATGGTATAATTAACATGTGATAGTACGAGAACACATTATGTAGTATTAACCCCATATATTTAATATGATCCCACGTCATGTAGTATTTATTTTATATTAGGTGATTTATGCAATTTTTTCAAAGTTAATATTAATTAGTCAAAAAAAATTACATACTATTTATTTTAAAATATAATTATAACATTCATTTATTTATTTTCATAATAATTTATAAAAAAATAATTTACTATTTAATGTTACTAAATATATAGTATAGTATCATTTGTTGTGGTATAATACCACTTATTGTGATAATATTATTATGACATATCTTACTTCTATTAGTTATAACTAGCGGCACCCTAGAATTTTCCATTAATTTAATACTCGATCGATCCTCCAACATGCATGGATAAGTATAAGCTTTTTTTAAATAAATTAATATATATGATCTACTAATTTGAATTACACTCTGGTAGAAATTATAAAAAAAAATATAAATTCACAAAATTCTAGTCCAAAATGAGAATTTGTTTATGCAAAAGATGGTTAAACAAGCAAACACATTTTTTGTGTGAATATGTTTGCACTTGAATTGAAAACATGTTGATTAACTGCTAATTATAAATTTCATAATATTTCATTGAATCCGAACTCAGACGGAATATTTCTTGTTATCTATCTCTTCAAACACATCAATATATACACCACTTAAAATTCAGAAATTAATGTTTACTTAAAAATATTTAAAAGTGAAAAATCTGTGTCAAAAGCTAGCTCCTAGATCTACTATCGGTAGTAGTAGTACGCAAAGATATAGATATAGCAGTCTGACGCATTATATATATCTTAACTTTGATGTTTCGGAACTTGGAAGCTGGCGGTAGTGTTTTATGAAACTGGACATCTAATGAATCTATGTAACCGTCATGGGTTTGGATTCGATTGATCTCGATCAGTATCCAATTATTTAATTAGCTTTATCTTCGAGTTTGGATCTTGTAGGATTTACAATCATTTTGCTCGATTTTGTCGCCTCGGTTTCAAAAAAATGATTTGCATCTTTGAAATCTCAGTTGGTTAGATTTTGGATGGATTTTGTGGTTTGGGGAAATATTGTGACTCTATTTTGAAGTGTTTTTGTGCACCTTGAGATAAATCTTGTAATTTTGTACAAGAACAAGGAAAGACCATTTATAATAATATAATTGTCTTGATAGTCTTAATAATTGGATCAAACTAAAGAATCCAAATAGAATTTTAAATGAGACAAACAAAAGGGGGTAAAGATTGGTGGACTGATCACTACAAAGTAACGGATTCAGGTTCGAATCCCTGTTGGGAGAGGTGCCCATTTAACGTGCCCAACCCGCCTCAAAAGGGATTAAACCCTTGAAAAATAAAAAAAATGAAATTCACTAAAGATTTTCCTTTGAGCTATTTGAGAATTTGTACTAGAAAAGCAAATCCTCGAGGTTATGTATCCTTCTGCTCTCTTTTATAAACAAAAATTTGTCTAGCAACCAACTGGTCTAATGCATATGTTTTGCCGAATAAGCTAACAACACGATATGAGATCGGAATCAAATGGATAGCATCACCAATTGACTTTTGAGGAATGATCGAGGCTGCTAGATTTTTGGATTTAGTATGAACCTAAGAATTTGTACCATTACAGAAGCTGAACTATTGGGGCTATGTATGGGTCTCACGTTGGCATGGAAAAGAAGAATAGAGAAAATTGAGCTGGAGATTGATTCCAAGATTGTGATCAACTTGATCAGAGGGGTGGACACTGGATTACATTCCCTCCCTCGGACGAGGACTGGAGGATACTAATTTGAAATCCATAGACGTGTATTTTGAAGCCCACTAAGAAATGACAGCAGAAGCGCTAATGATTTAACGAAGTTGGGACATGATCCGACCCTTGGTCATTTGAATTGGAACTTCCCATCAAAAGACTTGAATAAACTGTTGAAATACGATTTTGAATAGGTTTTTTTTTTTCTTTTTCCTCTGTGACAAATCAAAAAAAATACCCAACATCCCTAAAACTAAAATAATCTAAAACATAGTATTAGATTAGTATTAGTATAAAATAAACAAAAATAATTTCAAGAAGCTGATCTAAATACGAAGATCCAAATCCTCATCCACAAATCACAGTGCACCCTTAATGACAAAGCGCGTGCGCGCACACACACTCTCTTGCCGATCTGTCACCCTTACAGCAAAATTTCACACAAAAAGCACAATTGGAACCCACATCGTGAGAGTTGAGGCTGTAAAGAAAGAGGAGGAGCGGAGCTGAGTGGGTAACAGGCGAGCTGGGACGGGATAAGGGTGACAGATCTGCACCCATACAACAAAAAACCACAGATATACATTTGGAGGCTTAGATCCACCGTGGGAGAGTTGAAAGCTCTAAATAAAGAGGAGAACTGGAGCTGGGTGGTTGACCGAGGTGACAGAGCGGCGAAGGGTATTGGAAGAATTGATTTTGGTGGCTGCAGCGGGTTGTCGGTCTTTTGTGGATTTGTGAAACAAACAGGTGGCACTGAAAGGAGAAGACGGTTAAACGAGGCAGCAGTCCTCGATAAGCCCTAGCCGTGATATTTTGAGAGATTCATTGGTTGTTGTTGGTAGGTGGGTGTTCTTTGAGATTTAATTTTGACCTAATATTATCTACTGTTGGGTTTAGAATATGCACTTTCAAGTATAGATTTGATTGTTGAAATGGAAACGAAATGGGTTGGTTTACATTAAGTAGCTGAAAATATTGGTGGTTGATGTGTAGAGGTCGTGCTGCATTCTGTGTTGAATAGGATTGAAGAAGCTATATATATTGAACACTCATCTTTGTATCTAAATGTAAATGAAACACAGCTCACGGCTTTCTTTCTCAATTTCCATAAATTCCAGTCAGTGAGCCAGTGTAGAACGCGAGCAAAATTGGAGCTTCATTGGCCTTAGCATTTTCAGACTGGACAGAGAAAGATGGAGTTCCCTGCTCTTAGAGGAAGATCTGGAGAACGGCCATCTCGGCGGAAGGAGAAGTAATCTTTTAGATCCGCAAATCCTCCAATGACTTGAAGTAATCTTTGTTGTTAAGCTCTCTTACCTAGAGATTGCCATGAGTTTTTGCCTATGTATTCTCAGCACCATTTTTCTCTAAAATCTGGATTTTTCCTTCATCCAGGTATTCATTTTTGCGATTCGTGCAAGTTATTACAGATTCTTTTGATTTACTTTGAATATAACTTTTCTGATTATTTTTGTACTTTTTTTTCGTTTCTTAGTTTTGGTGAAGAAGAGATATAGTGGTAGTGGAAGAGAAGTCTGGTGCTGATGCAGCTGAAAGTAGATCTCGTGGTAAACCATTGATTCTATAGACTATCTTTAATTGTGATTAATAATGAAATTTAATTTTTATTACTCTATCAATACTTTGATTTCTGCAGCTTTAAAAATAAAAGACTTGTTTTTCATGTGCATTGAGTTTACGCCTATCCATTTATTCAAAAAGTCAACCCTACGCCAATTAATGAATTTTCGTACCCTTATAAGGGAATTGGATGTGTTGTCACGGCAACACACATGCTTTAAACTTCTTCAAAGTGGCACAACTCTTAGATCACTTTCTCGATTGGTATGAAATAATTTAAGGTACTTGAATTTAATCAAGTTATTTGTGCAGGTTCAGTCGCTTCCAAGAATGATAATTAAGGATGAAATAGGAAAACATGTGAGTGTCGCATATTTCAATATTCTTTACAACATAAATTGGAATTTGCTCTTCTTGAGATGCTGATATGACTGTTGTAATTATCTATGAAATGCACTCTGAATAAAGTAATCTTTGAAATGTACTCTTGATAAGGACTATCTCAATATGCCTTCATAATGTTTTGTTTGTTTGTTTTAGTGTATAATCATGTTAAACTGAAAAAAATATGACTTCCAGATCTCCATTGCTTTATGTGAATTGAAAGTTTCTTCTCTTTGAAATCTCCAACAAATATTAGTGTTTTCAGTATTCTGCTTGGAATTGTCAATTTATAAAATTTGATTTTCTTATAATCTTTCCAGTGAGAATTTAGCCCAAGAATGTTGTCTGTGAATTGGCTGAATCAGCTTCATGTAACTCTCATCAAAATCCCTAAATGGACTTAGCAAAGATGGAAAACTTGAAAATGCATTTTACACCCATCTATGATGCCTGTGAGCTACTACTCATTTGAGCACTGCTTTGCTGTCTATTCTGTTTGTTCCATGA